>JARHVA010006974.1:0-120000 GCA_037957365.1 Torreya grandis | reverse complement strand
GATATATGAAGAACAATGAAAGCTCAAAGTCTTTTCAAAGTTCTTTACACAGCAATGAAAAAACAAACACACTGAAGGCAGCTATGGGAGCACAAAGTCTCTCCATAGTTTATTCTTTAGGACACCTTCTTGAAAAATTTACTAATCCTACTTATTAGATCAATGAAACAAACAAGATATCACATCACAAAGTCTGAAAAAGTCCCTTATTTTCATTAACAAAATATGATAAACAGACTGAGCACAAAGTCTCAATGATGCCTCTCAATTTTGGCAGAGTTTCATTCATATTATCAAAAAGAAGATGATTTTAAAATGATAGGAAGTCCCTTATATAGCCACTTTCAAGGACTCAGGAACAGTAATACATCATGATGCATTGGGAAATGTTAGGAAGACAAGCTGGAACTTTGGGGCCTTTCACCCATTTGATCTTCTCAATGTAGATAGATAAGTCATGAAATTGAAAGTTTTACAACTTTCAATGTCTTCCTGGCAGTCTGATCTTATCTTCATCATTCCTCCCTTTCTGATTAATTAAATCAGGTCCTAGATTTATCTTGTTGTTTTGTTCCTTCCCCACTTTTTGCTAGTCTTGGCCTTGAAAATTGTGAATGTATTCTATTCTGTATGTTCAAAGGATCAACAATTATTTTTTTGTCTTCAATTTGACATTCACGCACCTGTCATTGTGTTTCCAATGGCTAGTTGACTGTGTTGAATTTGACGTGTTCAGGCGCGTCACCCCTTGGTCTTCTTTTGGCTTTTCGCTTGGCACTTTTCTAGATTGGGCTTTGCCCTTTTGGGCCCTAAGAAATGATCCTTCAGCTTCAGGAGGTATCCTCAAATTAATGGCTAAGAGTTCCCCACAAGGGCACTTGCCCTTTGGGGTCCTCTGTTGGCCCATCACAAATTTCCCCTGGGCTTTTCCTCAAGCCATTCCCTTTGAACGTTTCCCATGGACATTTTCCCTGGGGAAAATTCTTGTGGACAAAAAGTCTGGGGAAAATTCCCCCGGGCTTTGAACAAGTTTAAGGGTGCTTTGGTCGATGAAGTGTCCTCTGCAAGGGCACTTGTCCTTCAAAAAAGTTCTTTAGCATTGAACCGTCCCTTTGAACTTACTCGATGAACCATTTGTTAAACTAGTTCAAAGGTTTAATGAAGCACGCCAAGCCTTTGAAGCAAACAATTGATGAACCATTGAATGTAATTTTTGCCATTGAACTAATCGGTTGAACCAAGGCTTTAAACCAAAATGGTTCAAGCTGATGGTTTAATGAATAAAATAGGCCTATAAACTAAGCATTGAACCAAATATTTGTACTTGCCTTTAAACTGAGAGTTGAACCATTTGATTGAACCTATCTGTTGAACTAGTTTAATGGTTCAACAAAGCATGCCAAGCACCTTTTGAACTAGAAAGTGATAAACCTGCTATTGAACCTTTTCGTTGAACCAAAAATTTGGTTCAACAGTTCAACAAAAGCCTTGAACCGACTGACAAACCAAATGATTGAACCAAAAGATGCTAAAACAAAGGAAATGAACCATCTGAGTGAAATAAAGCATTGAACTACTTAGTTAAACTGAGCGATTGAACTGTTCCTTTGGTTGAATCGACTATTGAACCTTTGAACCCGTTGAACCTTTCAACCCAATTGGTTCAATGGTTCAACAGTTCAAGTCATTTTGATTTGACCAAATATTTGGAAGTTGATGAACCTGTTGAAACAACTAAACTTTGAGCCTTTATGAAGCGCTTAACTTTTGCCAATGACATTGAACTTGTTGAACTTTGAACCCGTTGAACCTTTGAACCAAATTGGTTCAATGGTTCAATAATTCAGGTCTCCTTTTATATTTAGATGCTTGCCAATGAAGATTTTCAATTGAACCAAAACTTTGAACCAATCTCAAAAAATGAACAAATGCTGAAAATCAATTCTTTTGACTGAAAACCGCCTGCAAAAGTCTATAGATTTTCCTTTTCTTGCAGAGTCTGTAGATTTTTCTTCCTATTGAGTCCATAGATTCAAGCCTACAGAGTCTGTAGATTTATCCCTGCAGAGTTCATAGATTTTTTGAGAAGATTTAAAAATGAGAAATCTGATTATCTAAGACAAATTTTGAAAATGGAAGATATTATTCTGGTTTGTAGAACCAAAATAATTCAAATGTTGTTCCAAAAATGACTGTTATTTTTGGGAGACAACAGCTAGATCCAGTTGGGGAACTTCTATCAATTACAAAATGAATTAGAAGGAGTAGAAACTCAAAAACTCTAGTGTCTTCAAGTGTACCATTGGGCTTCAGAGTCATGCTTTCTAGAAATGAAAGGGAACAAGAATGAAAACAAACAAAACAAAATAGAAATTAAAATTGTACAAGTATACATATATACAGAGGCAATGATCTGACACTTCAAGAATTGAAGTGTTTCAAATGCTACCCATTATGGGGTAGAGAAAAGAGCGTGCCATCTTGGCATTTCAACAAAAAGATATTTTCACCCATGTGTTGATGAATTGTGAATGGGCCTCTCCAAAGGGAGTCAAACTTTTCATGCTTCCCTTTTGGCTCTCTTCTTTTATCCCACAGAATGACTTTATCCCCAATCTGAAAATCATGATTTTTGGCTTTCTGATCAAAAAGTTTTTTTTATCAAATTTTGATGAACAACAATTTTGTCCACCACCATGGTTCTTTGTTTTTCCAGCTGAGTCAGGCACATGATTCTTTTGTCAAGATAACTCTCATATGTCTAATCTTCAATAGCCTTCACCAATTTCAAGGCTGGTAACTCTAAAGTGATTGGTATCTCAGCATTAATACCATAGAGAAGTTGAAAAGGGGACATACCAATTGCCCTTTTTGGCATGATCCTATCAGCCCACAGAGCATCTACCAATGCTTTGTGCCACATCCTTTGATTATCATCTGCAAGTTTCTTGATAATAGTTACCAAATTTTTATTACTGGACTCAACTTGTCCATTACCTTGTGGAAAATAATCAGAAGAATGAGAGAGCGTAGAATTGCGTGATTTCCTGAGAGGTGAAACAAGCTACATTATTAGTAATAATTTTGAGTGGGACTCTAAATCTGGAAATGATGTTCTCTTTTAAGAAGTTGCATACAACTTCTGAGGTAGCATGCTTTGTCGGGATTGCTTCTACCCACTTAGTGAAATAATCAGTCACTGTAAAGACATAATCATGTCCAACGCTTGATGATGGATTTATTGTCTCAATAAAATTGAGTCCCCTTTGCTGGAAAGGTTCCTCTATGATTACTGGCTTAAGAGGCAGAGCAACCAACTTGGGTCTTCCAACAAATTGCTGGCAAAGTTCACATTTCCTTACCCATTTATGTGCATCTTGGAAAAGAGTAGGCCAATAGTACCTGGCTCTCAAAATTTTTTGAACAATCACAAGAGTGGAAAATTGTCCTCCACAAGCTAGATTATGGAAAGATTTCAAGAGCTGGGTCTGATGTTCTTTGTCTACACAACAAAGAAAAACTCCATCTATGTTTCTTTTGTATAGGCCATTATCCCAAAGGACAAAATTGGTAGCTTTCAATCTGATGGTTCTCCTCTCTTTGTAAGACAAATGAGCAGGACATTCTCCATAAGTCAAAAAATAGGCAATATCTGAATACCATTCATTGGTAGTAGAAAAAAAAAGGACTGTTGGCATATTGTCTACTTCAGCTTCTTCAAGTTGTGTATCTTTTGGCTTATTAGCAGCCATTAATTAACAAAGACCTTTACCTCTGACCAGCTTTGTTGGCTTGATATCCAGATCAAATTCTTGGATCTTTGCAATCTAATTACCTCTCTTTGTGCCAAAGTCCTGCTGAGTTAAAATAGACTTTACTATACTATCAGGAACTAAGGCAGTAGTATGTGAATTCAGAATATAGAAGTGAAAGTGTTTGACTATTTTTCCAAGGCATAGGCATGCTTTTCTATATTCGAATACTTTAATTCATGAGTTTTCAGAGGGAAACTCATGAAAGAGATGGGAGACTCCATACCTTATTTGTCTTGTTGGACAAGAATAACTGAAAGAGTATGCTCAGATGCATAGCTGTATATAGTGAAATTTCTATGGTAATCTAGGCAGACCACGGTAGGGGCATGAGCAATAGCGACTTTGATATCTTGAAATGTTGCTTTGCCTTCTTTGGTCCAGCTGAAGGTAGTCTTTCCTTTCATCATATTTATAATGTGTCTTGTCTTCTCAGCAAATTCAAGGATGAATCTCTGTAAGAAATCCACTTTTCTGAAGAAAGAGTGAACAACATTCTTACTTATAGGCAAATTCAACTCTTGAATAGAATTGAATCTGTCTAAGTCAATCTTTATGCCTTCTTTGGACACAATGTGTCCAAGGAGTTTTCCTTCTATCACTCCAAAAAAAAACTTCTTAGGATTCAAAAAAATACCATTTTTCTAGCAGCGCTCCAACACTTGTTGCAAGTGGCACATATGATCAGATCGACACTTTGAAAAGACAGTTAAATCATCAAGATATACAACTATGAATTTGCCAATTTCATCTTTAAAATCCATATCCATAGCTCTCTGAAAGGTAGTGCCAACATTTATTAATCTAAAAGGCATTCTTTTGTATGCAAAAGTACCCCAAGGCATGATGAATGCAGTCTTGTGTTGATCAGGTTCAACAACTTCAACTTGGTTATAGCCTGAGAAGTGATCGAAGATTGATAACATTTCTGATCCTGTTATTGTTTGGAGCACTTGGTCCATGATTGGCAAAGGGTAATTGTCTTTTAGAGAAGACTGATTTAGATTCTGGAAATTAACACAAATGCAGATTTTGCCATTTTTCTTCTTTATAAGAACTATATTTACAATCCATGTAGAATGATAGATTGGAAAAATAATTCTAGCATTTAACATTTTCTGAATCTCAGACATAATTATACTTGAAATCTTTGGATTGTATTGTCTAGATTTCTACTTGTAAGGCATTAAATCAGCCTTGAGAGGAATATAATGATGGATTTCATCAGGACTGAGAGACTTTCGATCTTCGTATGAATATGTCAAGACATCAATGTATTGATGAAGCAAAGAAGTAAATTTGAATTTTTCTTCAGGTCTACAGCACTTACCAATGTTGACCATTTTTGGATTTTCTTCATTGGTTAGATTCACTTGGTCAAATCCCTGAGAGAAATTTGAATCTGCTTGCTATTGCTTGATGAATCTATCATGCTTGTCAAACGGCTTTTTGAGAGAAACTAGGCCTTTAGGAATTTTATTTCCTTTCAGTTGTATAAACTCTTCATTTACATCTGAACTAGATTTAGAAATTAATTCAGACTTCTAAGATTCACTGCCTTCAAAATACAACTATTCAAAATTGTCTTTTCTTTCCAAAAAGGCAATGATCTGATTATCATCATTGAAAATTTGCCAATGATCAACATTATCAGGAACACTTGGCCTATAGATCAGCTCAATGGTATATTTGGCTTTTTTAAAATCAGAATGTGGAACTAAAAGAGTTCTTGAAATAGCAAGTGCATCAGCTCTATCATTGGATTCTCTAATCCTGTTATTGTTTGGAGCACTTGGTCCATGATTGGCAAAGGGTAATTGTCTTTTAGAGAAGTCTGATTTAGATTCTGGAAATTAACACAAATGCAAATTTTGCCATTTTTCTTCCTTATAAGAACTATATTTACAATCCATGTAGAATGATGGATTAGAAAAATAATTCTAGCATTTAACATTTTCTGAATCTCAGACATAATTATACTTGAAATCTTTGGATTGTATTGTCTGGATTTCTACTTATAAGGCATTGAATCAGCCTTGAGAGGAATATGATGATGGATTTCATCAGGACTGAGAGACTTTCAATCTTCGTATGAATATGTCAAGACATCAATGTATTGATGAAGCAAAGAAGTAAATTTGAATTTTTCTTCAGGTCTACAGCACTTACCAATGTTGACCATTTTTGGATTTTCTTCATTGGTTAGATTCACTTGGTCAAATCCTTGAGAGAAATTTGAATCTGCTTGCTATTGCTTGATGAATCTATCATGCTTGTCAAACAACTTTTTGAGAGAAACTAGGCCTTTAGGAATTTCCTTTCCTTTCAGTTGTATAAACTCTTCATTTACATCTGAACTAGATTTATAAATTAATTCAGACTTCTAAGATTTGCTGCCTTCAAAATATAACTATTCAAAATTGTCTTTTCTTTCCAAAAAGGCAATGATCTGATTATCATCATTAAAAATTTGCCAATGATCAGCATTATCAGGAACACTTGGCCTATAGATCAGATCAATGGTATATTTGGCTTTTTTAAAATTAGAATGTGGAACTAAAAGAGTTCCTAAAATAGCAAGTGCATCAGCTCTATCATTGGATTCTCTTAGAATAGAAGAAATGTTGAAAGCATCAAAGCTTTCAATTTGATCCCAAACAAGATTATAGTAATGGCACAACCTTTCATTCTTGGTCTGATATGAATTTCTCACTTGGCAGACCACTAATTCGGCATCCCCTTTAGCATGAAGACACTTGATGCCTCTTTCTTGAGCAGCCTTCATGCCCAACAACAACGATTCATATTCAGCTATATTATTTGTGTTGCTAAATTGTAACTTATATGATGAAGGGAACATATCTCTTTGAGGAGATATCAAAACAATTCCAGCTCCAGAACCAGAAGAGGAACAACTATCGTCAAATTTTAGAGTCCAAATCTCATCAAAAACTGGCTTTACTTTAGACTTTCATTCATCAGAGATGGAGGGTCTTTCTTCATGCTCTGTATATAAAAAGTTATTACCCATACCTGTGAATTCAAAAAAGATTTGAGCTTTAGGAGCTGACGTCTTGGTGACTACATACTTTGCTTCCTTTTTAGGAAGTAATCTCTTCATCATGCCTTATACAGGGATCCTTGCCTCAGATAGATCCATGTTCAGCTCTCTTCCCATGTCCTTACAAAAATTCCATCCAAGTAAAATACCATAAGATACTACGACTTCAACCACTAATACAGTCATTTTAATCCTCTTGTTTGGAAAGGCTACAAATGCAAATTGGGCATCTTTAATCTACCCCAACAATGGCACTTGTTTGTTCTCCATGGAGAAACATCTGCCAAACATCTTGGTCAATGTGAGACCAAGAGACTCAATGACTTTGGTAGGCATAACATTGTCAGATGTGCCTGATTCTATTATACAATTACTTAGCTTGTGTCCATTGATTAACAGGGAAACATAGAAGGGTTATATTTTCTAGAAATAGCTAGAGGAGTAATAATTAGATTATTTGGACTAGGTGTATTTATTGGGGAATCAAAAGTCACTTTTTTGGCCTTTTGTACTGTAGAGATGGTCTAATTTTTAACATATTAGACCAGCTTATTTAGTTGATCTAGATTAGACTTATTTAGTTGATTTGGATTAGACTGCAAGTACTCAAATTCAGACATTTGTATTATTGTCTTTTTGACATGATCAATTATGTCAAATGGCTGAATCGAACTAGGTACAAAGAAAGGTACTTCATCTTTTTGATTTTTAGAAGGGATGAGAGGTATACTGGTTTGTGAATTAGAAGTAGAAGGAGAAGGCACAACAGATGTATTTACCTTTTGAGTGAATACCAAATCTTTTATTTGAAAGGGTAGAACTGTCCCATGCTTGGCAATTATGACTGCTAGCTGTGATTGCTCTTCTATCTTTCCTTTATCAGCCTGCTAGACTGATTAGTTCTTAGACCTGGTAAACACTGCATATGATCCATCTAAATCTTCTTCTTTACTTTTGAGTTCATCCTAATAATTTAGGAAAACAACGTGGGAGTCACCAGCTGATTCTTCTTAACTGTCTTCAATGATATCAACATCATTTTCTTGATTTAATTTAGGCTGATAAGAAAAATTTGTTTCTGTCTCAAGATATCCCATTACTGAATTAGTTGGAGGAGCTTCCAAGGCAAGTTTTTCTTGTGGAAGAGGAAGGTGATTTTGTTGTCCTTAGTTTTTGGCAACATTGCCTTGATATGACTGATTTGGGAACGTTCTTCTATATGTAGGAGCAGAAGACATTCCTTGAGCCATTTGTTTTTTGAGTGCAAGGAGCTCATTCACTAATTTTTGCACCATTAGATCTGTGGTGCTTGTAGATGCAAATTTAGATGATGATGAATCTCTATTTTTATTGGGATCTCTTCTTATTTTCTCTGCTAAGATGAGATCATCTTCTACTGTAGTGGCCAAAAGTTGAGCTACAGCTAGATCTATTTGGCCAACACGTCTCAAGAGGAAACTGACTTTAGGTAACTTAGAATTAATGAAAAAGCATTTAAGATTTTTAGCTGTAGGTTTGGAAATCATAGGAATTATGTTTCTCAACTTGTCAAATTTAGCTATGAAGTCTCTCATAGGCTCATGCGGCTCTTTTTTCATTTGTGTAAGTTGAGCCAGAAGTGTATGTGCATCTTTTATAGGTTTGAATCTGGATTCAAACTTAGCTTTCAAAGTATTTCAATTAGTCACAGATCAAGCCTGCAAATGGTAAAACCAATCTGTAGTAGGACCTTGTAGTGTTTCAATAAAAAGCCTAACTGCTACATCTTCAAACTCTAACCCAATTACTCCACAAGCTATACTGAATGCTGTAATATGTTCATCAGGATGAACTTTCCCATCACCATGGAATTTCAAGAAATTCTTCCTAGAACTGCGTAGAAGTTCATGTAGAGGAGGAGTAAGATTGAGAGGGCCAAAAGTATTACCCCAGGGGCCTTGAACTGCCATTATAGGGTACTAAAAAGGAGGGATAACAAATCTCAAAGGGGTAATTACAAGCATAGTTTTATCAACAATAGAAGTTGATATTTCACCTGGTAATGGAGATCTGGCTTTAGTAGGAGGGAAGCTCTTGGTTCATTGTAGATGAGATGGTGAAGGAAATAGATCAAAATCACTTTGTTGTACCAGCTTGAACATAGGATCAATGACACCTTTAGCCCTTTCGCTTTGCATATACCTTGAATCTACCATATTTGTAAATTTTTTTTTGAAAAGAATTGACTTTGCTTCAGTTAAAGCTTGAGGCTTTAAACTGTGCATTCTTTTCCTATTGGTGTAGAGGTGAATAGAATGGATAGACTATAAATGGATAATGGGTATATCTCTAGCAAAGTCGCCAAAAATTGTTGGTTGAAAATTTTGTCTATCAGCGTACTGGTAAACAAAATAGGTCTTATCAGCCAAAGCAAGAAGATTAGTCATTCTAATGTGTAAATTTATCACATCAAAAGGATATTGTTCTCTCCTCTCATCAAGGGGAGGTTCCCTATGGATATGCTATGTATATATATGAACATAAAATAATACTCAAGGGTAGGACCAGACATCCATCTATCTTTCTTTAGAGGTGATGTATACAAAACAAAGGAAGAACTCAAGAGAATGATAGACATCACTCCTCTTTTTTTAGAAGAACTATTCAACCAGCCACAAGAATACTCCTAGAAATAAAAGCAGAATATGACTAAAGTATGGTAACCAACAAATCAAGACACAACACAAAGTCTGCACATGAAATACTCAAGAGTGATATATGAAGAACAATGAAAGCTCAAAGTCTTTTCAAAGTTCTTTACACAGTAATGAAAAAATAAACACACTGAAGGCAGCTATGGGAGCACAAAGTCTATCCACAGTTGATTCTTTAGGACACCTTGACAAATTTACTAGTCTTGCTTATTAGATCAATGAAATATACAAGATATCATAGCATAAAGTCTGAAAAATTCCCTTATTTTCATTAACAAAATATGATAAACAAACTAAGCACAAAGTCTCAATGATGCCTCTCAATTTCGGTAGAGTTTTGTTTAGTTTATCAAAAATAAGATGATTTTACAATGATAGGAAGTCCCTTATATAGCCACTTTCAAGAAGGACTTGGGAACAGTAATGCATCATGATGCGTTGGGAAATGTTAGGAAGACAAGCTGGAACTTTGGGGCCTTTTACCCATTTGATCTTCTCAATGTAGATAGATAAGTCATGCAATTGAAGGTTTTACAACTTTCAATGTCTACCTAATGGTCTGATCTTATCTTCATCTTTCCTCCCTTTTTCATTAATTAAATTAGGTCCTAGATTCAGCTTGCTATTTTGTTCCTTCCCCACTTTCTGCTAGTCTTGGCCTTGAAAATTGTGAATGTATTCTATTCTGTATGTTCAAAGGATCAACAGTTATTTTGTTGTCTTCAATTTGACGTTCATGCACCCATCACTGTGTTTCCAACGGCTAGTTGATTGTTTTAAATTTGACGTGTTCGGGTGCATCACCCCTTGGTCTTCTTTTGGCTTTCCGCTTGGCACTTTTCTAGATTGGACTTTGCCCTTTCGGGCCCTGAGAAATGATCCTTTGGCTTGGGGAAGTATCCTCAAATTAATGGCTAAGAGTTCCCTGCAAGGGCACTTACCCTTTGGGGTCCTTCGTTGGCCCATCACAAATTTCCCCCAGGCTTTTCCTCAGGCCATTCCCTTTGAACGTTTCCCGCAGACATTTTCCCTGGGGAAAATTCTCGTGGACAAAAATTTTGCAAAAAATTCCCTTGGGCTTTGAACAAGTCGAAGGGTGCTTTGGTTGATGAAGTGTCCTCTGTAAGGGCACTTGTCCTTCGAAAAATTTCTTTAGCATTGAACCGTTCCTTTGAACTTAGTCGATGAACCATTTGTTGAATCGGTTCAAAGGTTCAATGAAGCACGCCAAGCCTTTGAAGCAAACAACTGACGAACCATTGAATGCACTTTTTGCCATTGAACCAATACATTGAAATAATCAATTGAACCAAGGCTTTGAACCAAAATTGTTCAAGCTGATGGTTCAATGAATAAAATAGGCCTATAAACTAAGCATTGAACCAAATATTTGTACTTGCCTTTGAATTGAGAGTTGAACCATTTGATTGAATCTGTCCATTGAACTAGTTCAACAGTTCAACGAAGCACGCCAAGCACTTTTTGAACCAAAAAGTGATAAACCTGCTATTGAACCTTTCTATTGAACCAAGATGTTAAACCAAAAATTTGGTTCAACGGTTCAACGAAAGCCTTGAACCAACTAACAAACCAAATGGTTGAACCAAAAGATGCTTAAACAAAGGAAATGAACCATCTGAGTGAAATAAAGCATTAAACTACTTGGTTGAACCGAGTGATTGAACTATTCCTTTAGTTGAATCGACTATTAAACCTTTGAACCCATTGAACCTTTGAACCCAATTGGTTTAATGGTTTAACGGTTTAATTCATTTTGATTTGACCAAATGTTTGGAAGTCGATGAACCTGTTGAAGTGACTGAACTTTGAACCTTTATGAAGCACTTAACTTTTGCTAATGACATCGAACTTGTTGAAATTTGAACCCGTTGAACCTTTGAACCAAATTGGTTAAATGGTTCAATGGTTCATTGATTCAGGTCTCCTTTTATATTCAAATGCTTGTCGATGAAGATTTTCAATTGAACCAAAACTTTGAACCAATCCCAAAAAATGAACAAATGTTGAAAATCAATTCTTTTGACTGAAAACCGCCTGCAAAAGTCTGTAGATTTTCCTTTTCCTGTAGAGTCCGTAGATTTTTCTTCCTACTACGTCTGTAGATTCAAGCCTGCAGAGTCCATAGATTTAACCCTGTAGAGTCCGTAGATTTTTTTAGAAGCTCTAAAAATGAGAAATTTGAATATCTAAGACAAATTTTGAAAATGGAAGATATTATTTTGGTTTATATAACTAAAATAATTCAAATGTTGTTCCAAAAATGACTGTTATTTTTAGGAGACAAAACTTTGATAAATTTTTCTTTCAAAGTTACAAATTAAAACTAAGGGGTTAAAAAAACACCACCTAATCTTTAATTTGGGGCTTAAAATTAAACACTTATCAAATTGTGTCTTCAATAGTTGTTTAAATAGAATTTGATTGGCAATGAGGAAGGCATTGTGTGTATGCTCTTCCATCTATCCTCTATAGGGAAATTTTGAAATCAAAATCATCATCCTTATTACACACATGCCCAATCCAAGGCATAGAAAGAATGTCATATAAATCACTCCCTAAAAGCTAACAATAGTTTGGGTGATTTTGAAAATGACCCTAAAATCTTTCTCTTATGTATTTTATTTTATTGCATCTTGGCTTGTAAGGGGGACTTCATCATCTCCCACAATTTCTATATTGAAACTTTGACCCAATGTTTCATCTCTCAGCACTGACTTCATCCACTCTTACTAGGATCATAGGTTTGAGTAGTTAAACCACCTTCTAGTGTTGGAGTTGCACATGAGATGTATATGCACTTTAGACATTGCACTACACTAAAAAAGTGATGGATGTAGAGGTTTTAAAAATGGAAAGACCTTTCTACAAAAATCTAAGTGCCATAGACACCTAATTACATGTTTTTTTTTGCATCATAATATGAAAGTCATTATGTAATTGATCCCCAAAGAATGATCAAAATCCAATTAGTTTTAATCAACCCCACTTTGCCATACCTTTGTTAATATTTGGATGATTATAATTAGTGTATTTTAGTCATTTTTGCTTGGTATTTTTTGAGACTAAACCTTGATTATTTGTTTATAACCATGTCAAAAATATGTATTTGAGTTGAGGAGGGTAGTGTTATGCTTCCCTAAACATGTCAAACCATTTTGCCTTTGAGTCTTTTGAAACATATCATTAATTACATCATTCATGCATGCTTATGCCATTAAGCTACTCAATTTGTTTTAAAGACTTTTTTTACTATTTTATCAAAAGCCATTTATTTCAAACCATGTCATGTATACCATTTGGACCTTTATCTTGTGCCTTCATGTTGTCTAATCTTGTCTAGATTATTTGGTCAAATCTTAGTTTTCAACATTAATTTTTCAACCAACCTTGACAAGTTTAGATTCAAAAATTGATTGATTTCTATTTAGTACTCAATTCATCCAGGTTTCACAATGACCCTTTTTCATTCCAGTACCTAGTCCTTTGTCTTATGCAAGCAATTAAGCTCCACACCACCCAATCATTACCATTATAGTACTTTATCCTTTAGATCATATGAGAAATCATACTCCCTAATTACCTACCATTATCCAACCATAGGCCATTCATCATCCGGTACCAATCCAATCAAAACCTCAACCCATCCAATCATTTGAAGACCAAGTTGTGTTCAAAACTAGTATTTTCCAACTCATTAAAAACTAAGGCCAAGACAACCATCCAATCCAAGATGTTTTTATTGAATTGATCACTTGTGATAATTCAACCTATGATGAACCACTTATTGATCCTATAACAGTTGTCAAAAAGTCTCACTATGACAATATAGTCTTTGTTGAGTCACTTCTTAATGATTATAACTACCTTTTTGAAAATCATTATCTTGAACATATGCCTCTTTTTCAAGAGCTTCCTATTGATAAGCTAGTCTCTAAGGAGTTATCTCTTGACCTTTTTCTCATCCTAAAGGAGTTCCACTCTAACAAACCAATTTTTTGGATCCCATTATGCCATCAAAGGTTATTACTTGTCTAATGCCAAACATTTAATAAGACATCATTATAATAGAGTACCCATCAAATGAATAATCAAAGTTAGAGTCAGGTTCTATTATTGAACCAACATCAAATTTAGCATTAGAATTAGAATCAACATTAGTTTTAGCATCAAATTTAGAGTCCCTTAAGTTAGAAACAAATTTAGAAGAAGAATATGTTCATGGTTGTTACAACATTGGTTATGTAGGCCTCATAGATCAATTTAAATACATTTTTGATATTTTTACAATTTTTTAGGCTGATTAATTTTGCATCAACATAAGTTATCCTAGTATCTTCTATGATTATTAAGCTACCAACCCCCATTTCATTATTGTTCCACATGCAGTTACCACCAACCAATATATCCATTTCATTGACATTTCATCTCCCACAAGTGTTGATTGGGACCAACAAAATCACACTTTATTAAATTGCATCCATGTTGGCATAGTTGTTGAATAAGGTAAAGAAGTCCAAAACCACATTCATATAGCAAAATAACACTCTCCTAGTGAAACCATTTTGAAGGCACTAGGGGAAAATTAAAGTTTAAACTCACCATCTTCTGGTGAAAGTTTTTTTGAAGCATTAGAAGATAATCAAAATAAAAATCCAATGGTCATTACTGAAACCTTCTCAAATGTATTATGGAACAATCAAGACAACTAAAATGGTGAAAACCTCATGAGGCAATAATACCTGAGCACAAAATTCCTTCACTACTTGATGAAGATAATATCAAAGATCAAATCAAAATAGCTTCCAATCTATAGCCTAATCAGATAGTAGCTACTCTCAAGATCAAATAATAGAAAAATATGGTGATCCTATCAAGAGAATATTTAGAGGTATTCAACCCCACCACATCTACAGTTATGTCAAATTTGACATCATCAACATTACATGTGATTAAACATCTTGATCTTCATTTATTTCCCAACCATTACCTATTCTATTATCATTTACCATTCCATTTAAAAAACAAACCTACCATCCATTATTTTTACTTATTTACCATCCTTGGCCATTCTTTCCTTTGCAAACGATAAAAAGATACCTTGTCTTGATGCTTGAAGGAATCAAAATAAAAAAACAACAAGTAACATAACTACATTCTTTGCATCCAAATTTACAACCAATTCTTGATAGAACAACTATTTAGAGGAGGTGTGGGATAGCAATTAACATGATTGATTATTCTATTTATATCATTTTTTTATCAAGACATGCATCTCCACTTTAGTAGGAACAATAGAATCATATTCCATTTACCATAACTAGGACAAACACATCAAAAACCAATAATCACCTAGATGAAAAACGTCTACTATACTATTTCAAATTGCCATCCATTTGCCCTTGTCACATACCCAACCATTCACCCCATCACTTGGGGGAAACCCTCCTACCCTTGTATCCAATTAATCAAACCATCATTATCCTTAGTGAGACCAGACCATCCTATCATTCCATTCTTATCTAGACCAAAGTTTATTATTAGCCATCCTACCCAATCTTGTGTTTATCTTGGTTCCTTTGGTTCTTCCCATAATTTTATCGAGGGGATTCTAATCAAGTTTAAATTAGTCAAATCCATGTTTCAATGAAAGTCTATGAAATTAGTGTGATATTTTATTTGGAAAGATATCTTTCATTTTTGCATCCTATCAAGTTGGTTTATATGAACCTAATTATAACTGCCTATGGGCAAATCAGTGTTTTACCAATCTTGCTACTAATTATAACTACCTATGGGAAAATTAGTATCATTGGCTTATGTCATTATATCCTTGTTATAACCATCTATGTGTAAACTTGGGGAAACATTTTTTATCATGCATTATCATCTCACCTTTTCATTACTATTTTCATTTGACTAGCTATTTGCTAGATATGAGAACTTGTTGGGACCTAGTTGGTTTTTCCTCACCTTTTGTGTGGATATAATTACTATGACTTGACATCATTTTAGGACTATGTAGGTCATGCTCAATATATTTTTAGGTCACCTCAGTCCCCCTAACCCACACTCTCACCATTTTGTGAGAAACATAAGCCAAATTCTCTCATTATTTTGCAAGCAAATATCTTGCCATTCTTGATCAAGTTAAGATACCTCAAAATTCCTAAAAAAAATTCCTATCTAAGCTTAGTTAGTTATCCTCAATCCACCCTACTGGGAAAAATTCATTTTTAGGATGCTCTCTTTTTCTTTTGTTTTCAATATTTCTATTTGTTTGTTTATTTCAAGTTATATGTCTATTTGTGTGATTTTTGTGTGTTTCTTTATTTGTTTATCTATTTGCCTATTTATTTTCTTTTATCACTATTACCATGAATCAATTTATATGTATTAATTGGGTGATTCCTTGCACACATTATTCTTGATTCCATCTATATTCATATGTCAACATTATCATCATGGTTTTTATCATTAATTCATTATTTTTGAGTGTTTATTAGATCGAGAGTTAGTATTTGTGCATATTTTGGCCAAGTCTTAATGGTGTGCTATCATGATGCCTACCATCACTTGATATAGAAAAAATTAGTTTCAAGAAGGTATATAATCAATGGAGCCACATAATTTTCTCCTTGGGACCTTGTCACATCCTTCCATCCACCCTTGATCAAATCAACCCACTGGCCATTCAATTATATCATTGCTAATAAGGATGAGCATTTCCTTGTTGGCAAGTACAACTAGATCTTTTCTACCAATCAATCTTATTATTTTATTCATCTCATTCATCACTTTACACCCCCTCATCTTTAATTTGTATTCCAAGTTATATCCTTGAGTTATGCTTGCTAATTATCCCTAACTGGGGCATAATATTATTTATAAAATAATTTAGGTCCCCTTAATGATTATAATAGCCTATGGGCAAATCATTATTTCAAATTTTATTTCTGATTATAACCACCATTAGGCAAATCAATATACATTTTATATCAATGCATGTAAGCATTTCTCATTTGGATTAATCTCACTCACTTTTTCTTCTTGATTCTTTTCAAGGGACCATACATCAATAAATATGATGGCCACTCCCTCAAGGGGGAATCATCATAGGCTTTTCAAAAACCATTTGGAGCTTTGTTATTCAATCACCATCTTCTTTTTGGCATATAGGACATTTCTCATTATTTGAGAAGATATTGCTATTCCTATAGTTTGTAATGTCTTCCCAAACAAGGATAAACTATAGACTCCTAAAACTGACCATCATTAACCTCCAATTAGGATTTTGACCAATCTACACCAAAATGCACAATTTGGCCTAAAAATAGTAAAATTCATTAAAAGAGTTGAAATTGATATATTCAAGTGTAAATTTTGTCTAGGGTATCATTAAATGGGGAAATGCAATTTATGGGCTAGCTAACTTTGATTAGATCATTTCAAGTCAAAATTCCAATTTTGCACTTAGGGCTCTGGATTACTCTTTTATATCAAATCTCTTACATAAGACATGTGCCCTTGTTATTTGGTGTTGACATCATCTTAAATAATATAACAAATCCAATGCATCTAACATCACATCCTAATTCTAATTTAGTCAAAATTTGGACCAATAACAAGACATTCTATCCAATTTGAGTAATTTATACATAAAGAGCCAAGGTTTGCATCAAAGTACTTAATCATGCTTAAGATCTAATTAAACCAAATCATGATCCTAATTAATAATTCCATGGAACTTTTTGAATAATTTCTTTTTGAAAATGAATATGAATATCTACATCATCAAGTGACCTCATTTCTTGGGAAGATATCCTTAGGCCATAAATGCATAAAATATCATGGTTAAACCCTACCATACCTCATTAAGACCCTCCATGCCTATTCATTTCCCCTATATCCTAAATATTGATAAGCCTATTTATGAATTTAAAGTGCATAATTGAATTAATCCTTAGCTACACATCTCCATCTTGAGATGGATTGTTTAGGTTAATTCTAGCCATTTGAAAAAATCTATAAATAGGAGGCCTTGCCTTTTGAATTCTAAGCTCTCATATTCTAAAGTTATAATTTTTAATTGATTCTAAATCTTCATGAAAATTAGTGTTATAATGCCTAAATATTGAGCCAAGCCAAGGTGTCAAGGAGAGATGGTGGTAGCCAAGCTTTCTTGATGCAAAATTCATGATCACAAAGCTAAGCAAGCCACTACAACAAGCATTTTGGAGCATCAAAGGAAGGTGAAATAAGGTTTCTTTCATGTTTTAGTTGTGTTTCCATTTTGTTTTTTTAACTAAGATCTCCCTAGTAACTAGGCCTAGAGATGTTATGGTAGTGTGTTTATTTCATTTTATTTCCATTTTGGGACTAACACCAAACTAACCATCTGCTCTTGAGTCAAATTTATAGTTTAAACCATATACTAGGGAGAAAAGAGTAACACATGTAGGATTTTGAATATTGGTTCAATAATTCCATAAGGTAAAGGGAGCATAGAGATGTTAGTTCTTTCCTACTTCATTAAAGAGTTTAGTTGGGATTTTGAGAAGAGTTTTATTAGATGTTTCAGCCTATCCATTAGCTTGAGGATAGTAAGGTGAGGATAATCTTAGATTAATGTTAAAATAATCAGAGTTCTTGAAAAAAATTATTTTAAAAAGATTTCCCATTATTTATGATGATCTTATGAGGAACACCAAAGTGAAAAATAATATGATGACTAATGAATTTCATGATTTTATCTACTTTAGTTGAGATAAGAGGGATATCCTCTACCCACTTAGTAAAACACTCAATGGTGTTAATGATAAATCCATGACACTAGGAAGATTTAAGATTAATCTGACTTATAAGATTGAGCCCCCATTGGAAAAATGGCCAAAAATCATGTACTACTTATAATTCACGACTAGGGACATGTGATAGGCTAGCATGCTACTGACACTTTATGAATTTCCTAAAATATTCACAACAATCTTGATTTAAAGTGGGCCAGTAATATCCCAAGTGTAAGATTATCTTAGAAATAGTGTAGCCACTAAAAAAAAACCACCACATGACCCATCATGAGCTTTTTTGATAATGAGGGTAGCTTCATGATTTTGGAGACAAAAAATAAGGATACCAACAAAACCACTCTTATAAATAACACCCCATATTATGATAAAATGAATGACATGATGATAAAAAGCTCATTTACCATTTCTAGATAGATCTGGAGGAATAATTCCCCTTGATAAATACTCAAATATTTATGCATATGAAAGATATAATGGATTTTCCTCTACACTATAGATGGAATAAGGATCATTTTTGGTAAAAAAAAGTTTTATTAACCTTGTGGATAAGGACAAATAGCTTAGACTCCTGAGATGAAGATGGGATAAATGAGGACAAATAATCCATGTTATCTACAAACATGGTAGTTAACTGAGGAATGGATTGGATATCATAATGCTCAGAAGTAGTTACTAACTAATCAACCAAGGTCTTATATTTCTAAAGGGTATCATTTTTACATTGATATATTCCCTTTATTTTATTTAGCATAATTTGGGAATCAATATAGATATTAAGTGATTTAATACCTAAAGCTAAATCTATATGGAGACCTATGATCAAAGCCTCAGACTTAACTATATTATTGGTGTAATTAAAATCAATATTAAAAGATAGAGGTATATGCATCTCCCTAGGAGGGATTAGGATAATTCTATCTCCCCCATCATGCTCTCACTTGGATCTATCAAATAATAGAGTCATTTGATATTGCAAATCTATTTGAGACATGGAGGCTATGGATTCATATGGGAAATCAAAGTTAACTGGTTGAATATCAACAAGAGGTGCCTCAAAAATCTGATCAAAAATAATTTTACCTTTAAATAATTTTTTATTAATAAATTTGAGATCAATTGTATCCAAATGAATGAGCCATTTATCCATTCACTGATTCCAATAAGGCTTTGAATGCATAAACTTTAAGGGATCAATGTTTGTAACCACATAAGTTTTATGATTGAGTAGATAGTGGCAAATATTAGAATATAAAAATACCAAAGACAAACATACCTTATCTATGTGAGAATATCATATCTCATACTCAATAAGTGTGTGACTGAGCCTGAAGGACTAGGGGTGACTAAGCATGGCGTATAACTAAAATATATAATATGAATGATTGTCCTTACTTTAGGTGAATGAGAACTAGGGGTGAAAGGAATTATATATTAAGAATTTCAAAGGTCTCTTGAAAACTAAATTCCTAATTAAAATAGATATCTTTCCTTACGAGGTGATGGAATGGTTTACATTGATTGGATAGTTAAGAGATAAAATGATGAATGAACTGTAATTTTCCTTACAAAATATGGAGTTACTTAAGAATAAATGGTGGTGGAATTTATAAAATGGATTTGAACTTAGCATGGTCTACTTTTATCCCTCTAATAGAGATGATAAAGCCTAAAATCTTACCTATAAAAACTCTAATAATGCATTTCTTATAATTGAGATGAACACGTAATTAAATTAAGTGAGCAAATATTAATTTTATCATATAAATATGATATTTTCATAATTTTGACTTATTGATGATATAATCCACACAATCCTCAACAATTTTATGTATTATATCATGGAATATATAAGTCATGGCTCTTTGATAGGTGGCTCCTACATTATTTAAGCTAAAAGGCATAACCTGATAGCACAAGGTCTACTAAAAAATAATAAATGAAGTCTTAAGTTGGTCTTATAGTATGATAAGGATATATTTATTCTATGTAAACATCCATAAGTGACAACATTTCATGACTAGCTATTAAGTCCACTAACTGGTCAATATTAGGGAGATGGAAATCATCCTTTGGATAAGCAAGATCAAGATCATGAAAGTCAGTATAAAGGTATAGTCCCCTTATGGGATTTGTGATAGGGATGATATTAGATACCCATTAAGGGTAATCAATAGGCTAGATAAATTTTATAGATAAGAGGTGATATAAATCTTTGTCGACTAAGAGTGAAATATTAAGGTGCATATTTTGAAGCTTTTGCTTTATAGGTTTAACATTAGGGAAAGTGATAATATTATCGATGATAATATCAATATTGACACCAAGAATGTCATTATATGACCAAGTAAATGCCTCACTATGATCTATCAAAAAGGTAGAAAAATATTAGTGCTCTTAAGGATCTAAAGATTTATTTACCTTAACTATTCATGGAGTCTCATGAGATCCTATGTTAATGTCAATGGTAAATTCATTTAATAGACTAAAGGTTTTAAAAGAAAGGGATTTATGTAGATGATATTTATTCATGCCTAAATGAGTTAGGATCATCTCATCATCTTAGAACTTAAGAATAGGGATGGTGGAAAAATCCTACCCTATCATGTTTGGGTAGGATAGAGGAATGGTTTTGAACTCCCCATCATGATGATAGATGATAGGTTCTATAGTGATGGCATTGAATAAAAAAAGTTTGAGGGAATGGATATGACACCATCTATCAAAGAATGGGTGTTAGATGGTGAGGATGGTATATCATTTTCAAGAATATGTAGAAGAGTAACTTCTGGGGTAGTTTTTTAATTTTTATTAAAATAGAGGTAATTATTTTCATGGGGTTTCCTAAAATCTTCTAGCATAACCTCATGTGGTCCTTGTTCATAGCACCCTATTCCAAAACTCTTCCAAGAACACCATTATAGGTATGTTTTTATGAAGTAGGGTTTATCTAGGATTGAAATGTTTTAGGTGAATGGTTTAGCTTGGGTTTTATTAGTAATACCTAAAGAAGGTTAGTCAATCCCCCCACAGATCAAATGGGTGTAGAGGAAAGGTGGACCAAAAGGAACAAAATCTCTTAGGATAAAATAATACACATGTTGCTTGTCTGGATGCCCATATTCTTGGGAAGTGGGGAGATTATTGATTGTTAGTAACTGATACTCTCCAATCGATAGTTGTTAAAACATGGAATCAATGGATTCCTTGCTAATCCTTGATGCAAGTATGGTCGTATTAAATGATGCCTCATTAGATGATGATGGGGTCACATTATGTAATGGAATTAAGATGTTATTTGGCTCAAAACTAAGGTTGCTAGTTTTAAATGGATGGGGATCAACCAGGACATTATGTATTTTAACATTGTGTTTGAATTTAATGCATTAGTACAAGGTGGAGGGGATGCAATGCATGGAACATATCCAAGGACATCCTAATAAAATATTTTATTTAAACTCTCATTTTATTATATAGAATAGTTATGGTAGAGTACATATGACTACTTTAGATTGGAATGATAACCATTCCTAACATAGGGATGACAGTATAATTAAATGCTCATAAAATAGCCAAAGATTGGGATAAAACCATTTCAAGTAACTATCATTGCTTAAAAACATGAGAGGAGATAATATTTATAATTGATCCATTATCAATCATTACTCATTTGATTCAATTTTGATCAATTTGGGTAGTGATAAATAGTTGGGTATCATGGTCATTGGGCTAAAATGGTGATATTTTTTAATCATGGAATGTTATGGATAATGGATTTTGAAGTGATGTGATGAAATCTGATAGATGTTAGGGTTCATCAGCTTACATCTCGATGGCCCATAGGACATATATCATAGCCTCATAATGTTGTGGATAGTTTTGGATAAGGTCATATAAATACATCATAAATTGGAGCTGATAAAGTTGTTTTAGAATAGATATCTATATTAATTTTGAAGTATTATTATTTTGGTATTTTCCTAAAATAGAAATTTTAGGTTTTGGAGTGGGTGTTGTAGGACTATTTATGGTAGGAGCTAGGGATTTTATAATAGTTAGTTTGGCCTTATCATGATTATGGATTTTTTGACCCTAGGTTTGGGATCATATAGTTATGTGAATCATGTATATCTAAAACAAAGGTAGATTTATCATGTTTTAAGACTTATCCACATCTAGAGGGTTTAGGAGGGGTTGATATTGGGCTCTATTAGAGATTTTATCTTCTTTTGAATCTTGTTCTGATATTGTTGGTAATATACCAATTTTTGAGGTGGATGTAACCCTAGTAGTTTAACTATGGAGATAGTCATGATCCAATTATTCCATTAAAATATCATATTATTCTAATAAGTTTTAGACCAAAACTTTTATCAATTTAAAACTCTCATTATCATGCCTTACTATTTGATGATATGTGTATATCCTATTATATTGATACCACATTAGTCTCTAAACATGATGTTTAATGGGTTTTATGGGTGATAGAGTGATAAGGGAGGTTTGGAGAAGTTGATCAAGGATTTTAGAATAAGACCCCTTTAATGGATATTGACTAGGTTTTTTGATTCTCTCAGGCATTGGTAGGGAAGTTATATTTGACTTTGAACCTTGATCTTTCCAACTAGTTTTTTGAATATTCCCTAAAGTAGGCACTTTGTGCTTAGGATAAGCTCTTATACCAAAGACTTATGGATAAAAGGGTTTTAAAGGGTTATGTATTGGCATTATCATAGTGGGAAGATACCTTTGTGATGGTACATGCTCCTTAGTAGAGGATTCTATAATAGTGGCTTTAAAACTTGCTAAAGGATGAGGTCCCAATATAAATACTTTTGTTTGAATAGGTGATAGAGTTGCCTTCCCTTTTTGAATCTGATTGGGGGTAGTTAGGATATCCTATTTAGGGAGTTCAATACTAATGGGGGGATATTATAAGGATTTTTATTATGAAGCCCTAAGGTTTTTGTTTTTGGTACCTATAACATTCCCCTTAATTTCTCTAAGATTTAGCTCTTCTTGATTAATAAGGGGAGCTAGTCTTGGGTTTGATTGAGGTAATGTAACAGTCTCTTTTGGGAGAAGCTAGAGATGATAGGTATATAATATAAATGTATTGATATGACATAATTAATGGTATGTGTATCTTGAGGAAATTCTAAATAAGTATTTTCATTGATATATCCTTCCTCCTTTGTTTCTAATTGATCATCCTGAATGTTTTTAGATAAGGTTTCCTCAAGTGGATCTCAAATAATGAAATCCAAAAAGATAGAGTGGGTTTTTGGGATAAATTCACTTAATTCATATGGTTAAAATAAATATCCTATAACGATATCAAGAAAAAAATTACTACTAACTTATTTAGGTAGAAGTTGGTCATGGATTGTACTGATCACATGGGTCTCATGGTCTAAAGTGGATCCCAAATTAGCCTGTACAAAATTAGATGTGAAAACATGATTAGGGAATGATTATCTAAATATGTGTCTATAATAATTAGGGGGAGTGTTAGGGTTATCTAATTATAATTCCCCTTGATCAATAAGGTTCTAACTAGACCCTTAAAATATTGACATCTCTTGATATCATGATCTATTACATGATGGAAATTTTAAAAGTCATTTTCCTTGAACCAGCTAGGCTTAGGATGAGAGTCATCAAGAGGTATCACTAATGGAATTTTGATGATAGATGCCTTTAAGATATTATGTAATATATATTCTTAATACTCTCTTAAGGGTGTGTATTATCATAGTGGAAAATGTGTTATTTTTTTTTTGGATTGTGCTTAAGAGGTAGATGACTTAGATTGGATTTTTATTTGTGGGAGTGATGATTTTAAGACTATGGAATTATCAGATCCTTTGGTTTTATTTTATTAGTCCCTTTAGATGGATCAGGTTTGAAGTTTTTACTATTAAATTTTACTTTCCCTTCTTCTAAGGCTCAAATTTCTAGTTTGTAGGTCATTGAAAAGGCCTTATCAAAAGTTTTTAAGGATTACACTCATAAAATTAACAAGATATGTTTTTCACATGGTCTCATAAATAATTTAATTAGTTCATGATGTAGAAGGGAAAAGGAGAGTTGATTTATAAGTCTCCTTCTAACCATGAAATTATTGATAGATTAATCATCAAACTATCTGATGGCATAGAGGTCAGTGATAATTACTTTTCTTGTGATGTTGATAGAGAAATTCTCTAAAAATATTTGGGCTAACTACCCAAAAAGAAATACAAAATATTGAAGGATCAAACTATACCATTCTAAGGTAGGCCTAGCAAGTGACATGAGAAATGTCCTAAGGAGAAGATCATCATCATGAGCTATAAGATAGAAAGTGTGTCAAAACACTCAAATGTGTTTCGAAGAATCCTCCTTATTTTGAAAATTTGTAAATTTTTGAAGCTCCCACTATGAAGTATATGGTCTAATGGGCACATTTGGGTTAATGGGTTCATTTCAATTTTTTTTTAAGTAAGCATATTTTTCTACCTAGAGGTAGAGGATTCCAAATTGGACATCCTATTCATAAGGATACTTATAAGGTATGATTTTTTATTGTATTGAGAAACACCCCCAAGACATTCTGTTGTGGATGTTAATAGGTAAGAAACATAATGGAAAAGGGAAGGGATAAAGGATAACCAACTAAGGTGTTCATAATTGGTTAGGTTCTAACCACATACTATGGAGATTGCAAGGGTATATAAGTGAACCCAAGATCTTGTGAGGGAGATATGTATTAGGTGGTTAATGGGATATATTTTTTAGGAGGTTGACTTACAAGGACTTGTTACAGAGGCTAAGTTTATGGATTTAAAGGTATACTAGTTTAGATGGGTGGGAGAGTTGTTGGGATTGAGATAAATGCATTATAGGGTGTCATGGTAAGAGGAAAAGTAGATGTAGGTTGAGGTGTAGTGATATTTTGATCTTGGGTACTAGTTTTGGATGGACCACTAGATGTCACTAAAGGTGGGTTGCTTAAAGGTTGTGTGATGTTAGTGTCATAACTTGTCATGGAGGATTGTTGTGGGAGGACACCATAGTTGTGGTAAACCATTTACCTTCCTCTATATGCATGCTAAAATAATTTCTAAAAAAATATGTATGGGGGGAAAGTGGAATGTAGATAGCCTAGGTGCTAAGGTAATGAGTAAGCATGATTAGATTACTATCCAATATGGTGGTAAATCTAGGATCACCCTAAGTATAATACTTAGGAATACCCTCCCCTATAGAATTAAGGGAGGTAGGAGGACTCAAGTAATTCTCCATGTATGAGGATGAAGCTAGGGGTTTAAATTTATTTAGCAACTATTGTCACATGAAAACCATGTAGAGATGAAAGAAAAAATCAAGAAAAGAAAAGAAAAGAAAAAACACATAGTAGTATTTTTAATTATCTCATGTTAGTTTTTAAAAAAAACACACACCCTACAAGATTTACCTATAGATATTTCAATTTTTAATAAATTAACTAAAAAGTGTGATAAGAAGAAAAAATTGTTACTAAGGATCCTAAGAAATGACAATATAGAGATAGTTTTAGGTTTATTTACGCTTAAAATATCTTTGTACTAGAATCAATACATGGCTTGGTATTGGGGCTTACCCCCTCAATTCACACACTAAAACATAAGGGTTTTAGGTCTTTATCCATTATATATTTAATAACCAAAGTTTATACTTAGTCAACATACTAAGTTAGTTCTCCCCCTGGTGATGAAATCCAAGTAGGATAGCTGGGATGAAGGTTATCACTAGGTGATGAAATCCCAATCACTTCCCTTGTGTCAATGTTTGATGGATTTATTATGTAAGTTTTTTGGTATGTGTGTGAAATAATTAATTTCTATGATAAATTTAACCTCCTAGATTACTCTATATGAATTACCTAAGCAAGCAAGGAATGAATGTAATTCCTTTTAAACTTTAAAAAGGAAATTTAAAAAAACAAATTTTGATTTTTCTTTTGAATGAAGATAACAATAAAAATAAAGGGAGAAGAAGGGATAAATTCACAATGAATTATAATAACAAAAATGAGACCTTAGGGGTCCCACTGGGCATGCCAAAATGTTATACTAGTTTTTAATTTAATTAACTTACTAAAAACTTAATGAAATGTAGGTTTTATGAAGAATACCTAGAGATATGAAGATGGTTGTGTACCACTTAAATCTAGTGATTGTTAAAACTTCTTTATGTATTGGAAGACTAACTCGTACACAAAAAAATAACTTGGATAAAAATAGATTAATAGATAGATGGGTGAGATGCCTATTTAGGAAGTAGTCCTGGGAAGTTGTGAAGTTCCTCAAATGGATGTTAGCTCAATATTTTCACAATTAAGTGGATAAATAACACTTAAATTTACAAAATATAAATATGTAATGATAATAGTGATTATGACCTAATCTTCATTTAAGCTATCAATGTAATCAAAGTATTCATCTCAATAAATTATATTAGCACTCACATCTTCTTGTATAACATCAAGTTGGTCAGAAGTTGCTTCAATTGAGGGAGAGTAAACAATGGCACAAAGTGCTAACTTAAAGGCCATGTCACTGTGGTCAACAAAAAAGAGTTGAGATACAATGGGTATACTAGTATATTAATGATATCGTGTACAATTTTAGGCAGTCATTTACATAATAATGATATATTTGAAAAGACAAAATCAAAATGATTGAAGATAAGGTTATAAAATTAGAAAGCTCAGGTTTATAAACAAAATATGTAGTAGATTGATGTCGATTCGATGGGATCGGAACCAATTCTATAAGATCAGTGATGATTCAAATGAATCAATGTCAATTCTATTAATAACTACACTTAATTAAAAATAAAGACTTAAAGGGTGATAAAGAATAATAAAAGGAAATAAAGGGATCTCTAGTGTACTTTAAGATTTGGATAAGTAGATAAAATTATAGAAACTAATAAGAAATTAAAAAAACAAAACAAATACTTACCTTGAATCAAGTTGTAGGTAGAAAATATTTTTTCCCACAGATGTAAATAGTCCTTCAGGCTCATGATGATGGATACAGAGTATATGTAGCAAAATTTTGGTAGAGTGGTGATAAGCTTTTTTTATTTCTCTAAAATTCAAGTAGTGTTTCAAGGTTCAATGTTGATGGTTCCTAAGCCAAAGGGTTGGATGGGTATAAATAGATCGACACCGATCAGGAGAATCAACATTGATAATGAGAGAATAAAAAATGATTCACCCATTTTGGTACCAAATGGTTTGATCCACATTGGTTTGTTCTAACCATGGGTAATTTTGTGTTTTTATGCATGGGGTTGTTGAGGATGGATTATAAGTGGGTAAGGTGGTTAAAATGTTAAGATTCCCTAGGTTGTAAATAGATTTAGGTGGTTAAGGAGGTAAAATTATAATTTATAAATATAATTTATCAGGTGGATAATGGTAAATAAATTAGAATTTAGGATAGGGATATTTAGGATATTAAAATAATAATAAGGGTCATACAACATCAAATAAATCATATATAATATATGAAATTATAGTTTTTACAACTTGCTACATGGTACTTCCCCCAATTTATATTTTCATTCATATCCTTAATGGGGCATAGAGGTAGAGTAACATGAGTATAATAGACCTGAAAATTTCTTCATCCTTTATTGGTCAAGATTGACCACTTGGAGAGTGCTTATATCCTTGCTTGACTCATTATATACTAGCTCATACATATTTGTTGAATAGTTAGTCCTCCTCCTTGATAATAGGACTTTAATTATTCATTGAAAAATTATTTTAATACATTAAGTAAGTCCCTCCACCTTACATGGGCTGTTATAAGTTATTTGATGTAAGTTTGACTCCTTCAACATGTTAGGCATAAGAAGGAAGGAAGGTGTAGTTAGGAGTACTTAAAACTTTTTCCACTTTTTAAATTTTAATTGAAACTAAATTTGACTTATTCATGCATGATTAAGCACTAGAGGGAAGGAAAAAAATTTATGGATCCTTTGGAAATGTTCTATGCATCCATCAATTATTTTGAACACTTGATTCCTTCATATGAGCAAGCAGGCATAAGAGAGAGAAAAAAGGGTTTTTATTTGAATCAGATAAATTTTATCCATGGAATTATTCTCAAAACTAATTTAGACCTAAAAAAAAGCATTTATAACCATCAAGTATCCCAAAATATGCCATTTTACTCCATTTTATTGTGAAAGCACCCATTCCTTGTAGCCCTAAAAACCTATAAATATCCTTGTCAAAAATATTGTATAGATAAAAATGGAAATATGGGAACATTTTTTAGTAACCTCTATCCACTTACAACTCTACACAAAATTTCATGAGCCAACTCCAAGTGCAAGTATTCTAGTTCTATGATTTCTCTCTCCAATTAGGCTTAGAAAGATAAATTTAGCCCAAATGACCAACCACACATGTGAAACTATTAAAAAGTGTTTTATTAAATTTACTAGGCCTAATAACCCTCTCCATTACAAATTTAATTTTCTATAACATTGTGCATATGGTCAAAACATGAAATGGTCATTTTCAAGCCTAGATGCCTTTATGAGCTTGAGGGGGTGTTTGACAGGTTTTCATGAAAGTTTCATGATTTTATGTTTTAAAATGACTTGATCATACCTATAACACTTTAACATAATTTATCAAAATATTTTTAAGTCCTTTATGACACCCATTGGCCTTCATCATTGGTTTTTTTCTTGCAAAATTGAGTTCTTCACACCATTGTGCCTACTGTCTAACTTGCAGGAACTATGTAGCTCTTTGAGGGACAATTTATATGATAATGACATATATATTAAGTCCCTATAAAAATATTTGAATGTTTTTGTTGTCACTCCACCTTACATACATTCATAATTAGGCTTAAAACTACCTAATTTGCATTATATTATATAATATAGTATATGAACCTCTAATCAGATACCTAGAAATGAAGCTCAGGAGAGTGGTGAACATGATATGGATCATTTGGAATTAAAAATATTGAATTTGGTTGAATTAGGAATCATATCTCTCTAATAATTTCCATTGAAAGGTTTTAGGAGGGTTTTTAAGGGTTTAAGTTCTTAACGATGGTTTATAAAGGATAGGGGTCCTTTCCAAAAACCAATGCTAATAATTTATGGTAGGGGGACCCTACTAACATATATTATGAGAATGATTTCCCTTGTATCTTCTCATGAAAATTATAAGCAAACCAAGTTACCTCTTTAAGCTCTTTCTTGAATAAAATAGGGTTGTTAACATTCGAATTGATTGTTCATGAAGTTATGAGATATAATGACTAAACTAATGCCATTAATATGAGGAATAATACCTTGTTCAACACCTCCTAAAAATTAAATAATTAATTAATCCTCTACATCAGGTTATGACACCTAAAAATTACTCACTCATCTATTTTACTATGTGTGTTAAGTCCAAAAAAGGTTATTTGGGTCTTAAAACCTCATAACTCCACCTCCAAGTCCTTCATTGTCCTTCATGTCAAGCTTGATTATGTGTAACATGGATGTAAGTAAACTTTTATACCTAAATAGAGATAAAATTCACTTTAATTTCTCACCTTGTTCTTCAATCAAGTCATTCTTATCATCAAATAATCAATCATATAAGCAACCTCTTACACCATCTCATGAAAGTTCACTTTTGCATTAGACCTAGTTGACTCAGCCAAAATGGTATGGTTGTAGGTGGTGATTTATCCTTGAATGTAGGTATAAAAAATCCATGGTACTAATATTATTCTCACTAATATATATTTTTTCACAATTTAGATCATTCTTATCACTCTTTATATCCAACATAATTTCATCTTGTTAGAGACAAGTTCATCCTACATATGAACTAACTGACTGAGCTAAGGTACTATGGTTATAGGCTACAATTCTCTATTTATTTTATTATAGAGGGAGAAATAGATATAAAAATACCTTAATTAGGCTATTTATATGTATTTATAACCTCTATCATCTATTGAAGATGAACTAAACTCTCACTACCTTCATTTACACAAGTTCTCATAATCCTAAGTACATAACTGATTGTGTCTCTTCTTGCCTAACTATAGGTAACTATTAGTTGACTATAGTTAAATTTAGGATTAAAATATTTTATTAAAAGAATTATAATTATGATTTAGATCCAAATCTAATAATAATCAATGATTGATGAACCTACTAACTTATGCATTATACCTTTGCATCCAACTATCCATAGAATTCAGTTAGTCCTAATTAGCTAGCTATAGGTGATGATTTTGGTGTTTCCTTTGTTGTAGGTGGATAGTAGATGATAAAAGACCTTGAAAGGTCTATGACATGGGTTAATAACCTATTTTAATATTTTTAAAGAATATAATCTTCCAATATCCTTCCCCTCATAGGTATAACCCCTAACATTTGTCCATATTCTCATGCATTACAAGCATTACCTATAGAGGGCATTGATGATAGGTGTATAATTTTCTATTATTTGGATTTCATGAGGAATTATATTAATTTAGTTCTACCACATTATTTTATAACCTATTATTGTCTTGTTAAGATATCAAAAATACCTCTAACCTTCTCTCTCACACAACTTCTAATGTATTGTGCTTAACTATGCATGCATTGGTCATAGGTTCAACATTTCACTTAGTGTACACACTATAGGTTTATATTGAGATACATTAATGATTTTAAAGGCTTTTTGAACCTATACAAAATAATAAATCTTCAATAAATCATTTCTTATATTCAAACTCATAATTTCCATTTCACTCCCTCACATACTCATGTGGTAACCTATAGGCCACATCAGCTGATTGTGATTATTATAGGTGGTCATTTTGTACTTGTATGGACTACAGGGAAGTATTTTTGCATTTATTCACCTAATAAATTACCTTAGTACTCTAAAAATTAATTATTGTACCAATATAATCCATCTTAGTAAGTTCACATTGCATCTACTACAAACACAAATCCATTTTACATGAAATCTTGACTGATAGCCAAAATACATGGTTGTAGATGATCATTTGTACAAAAAATAGGTGACTATATGACATATCTTGTGATATGACAAATATGATACCCAAAAAATTAAATAATTTTGACCTACCTTATATTAACTTTAATAATCATTAAATAACTTGATATATATGGAGATCAACATTTGACATTGCCTTAATAACTGCTAACTTACCTAGTTTATGTTAAATAATGTTTTGAGAGGTTTCATTGTATGATTTTGATGTACCTTAGAGATTAAATAAGAACTCTAATATTATTCAATCATATTATACCACTTTAAAGGTTCATATAACACCTCATATACATGTTTATGAAGACACCAAGTCCCTTGAAGGTCTCTCAAATTAATAACATAGTCATATATAGTCCTTTAGTGTTATTTAGGCATTAGACACTCCAAAGAGATAATTTGTTCTCATAGTTACACTAATCATCTTGAATACTATTATGAACCTTAGAAAAATAATTATGACCTTATAACACACTATAAATTCTTGTTAACTCCTTATGCTTCCTACATTTTGTCATGATGTCCTTCTAGCCTATTCATTAGGCCTACAAGTGAGATTTTGAGCTTTTAAGAGAGCATGGTCTTAAAACCTTACATATAACGTCCAATAAAGTTAAATTTATACCCTTTCATATTTTATAATCCATTAAAAATCATGGTAATTCCATTAAGATACCCTCACATACTAATAACCTCATTATACCTATAACTGTACCTTGTAGAAAGACCAAATGACCACCCAAGCTATCTCAAGGAAGACCTTTTAAATATTAAGGTACCTAAGAAATTTTATTTGATTAAATATATTTATTTTAACTAAAACATGATATTTAAAAATCATGAAGATGAATACATATAATTGATATATCAAATTTTTTTAAAACTACCAAAACTCAAGTCAAGATAGACAACTAGTTTCCTATCAAAAATCCAATTATAAATTAAAAATATATGATGATTAAAAAATTAAAAATTTCCTATTTTACATAAAATTATCTCCCTAAAACTATTTTTCTCCATTGGGATCTAAATTTAATAAATAGAGACAAACATATACCCTGCTTAGATAACTAAGTCATAATGACCCCCTTACACTCTTAGAAATTATTCATAAAGATGGGGGGATGAATATGAAAACCAATAAAAATAAATTAAATATAATTATATTACCTATAATTTACCAATATATTTTGACTTGACTCTCTCTCTCCTACCTATACTAAAGCAAAAATTGATGGTCTTCTTAGAGCTACCAAGGAGGTCGATATGCGAGATAATTCAATTTTATTCATTATAACACCTTAAAAAAATTTAAAATAATTTATTAACCTTTTCATGGATAAAAAATGTGAAGAACCTCTTGCAGAAGATTACCTCCTACAATAGATTAAATCAAAATATATGAAAATAAAATAACTCTTACGAATAATGGAAACACAGAAAGCTTATATTGATCATAGGCCACTTCGAGGGGGACACCTCCTTTGAGCAAGCTCAATACAATAAATTCATGGATGCCTTCATTGGGCCTCAACACTCACTTATATACTAACTCTATTCTAACAACTACTACTTCCCTTGTATGTGGGATAATTCAAATATGCTCTAAAAGATGACTTATAAAGCATATGCATCCATAACAATTATTACACTAATACTGCAAAGAGAAGGGTAAGTCACGGGTTCCTAACATCCCATCCCCCTTAGAAAAATATTTGCCCTCAAAGCTTTAGATGTGGGAATTGTTGTTGAATCTGGAAGAGTGGTTCCCATGTTGTATCTTCTAGTTGCATGTTGTGCCATTGGATTAAGACCTCTGTGATGGAGCGAGATTAAAGTTGGTGGGTGCGCTTATCCAAGATTGCTTCTAGCTCAAGAAGGATGGATCCTTCATTATCAAGTGCTGGTAAAACTATCTACACTCAGATGTTGGATCCAAAAAATTGCTTCAAAGGAGACATGAAAGATGGGATGAACTTGGGAGGAAGGTGGAAGCTCTAACTTGTAAGCAACTGACCCAATATTCTAGAGAACCTTATATGGCCCATAAAACTTTGGAGAAAGATTTTGGTGCCCTTTTAGTTTCAGTGATGATTGCTTGTATGGCTACAGATGAAGAAAGACCATATCACCTAGTTGAAAGGTATGCTCAGAGTGGTGCTAATCAGCTTGCTGCTTCATTTGATTCTGTGCCATGTGGAGATTGTCCCACAAGGTGTAGAGAATATGATCTTAATTTCAGAGAGTAGTGTCAACTACCTAAACTGGTGAGCTACCAGGATTATATGGAAGAAGTGGTGGCGGTGCTTGACCATAAACTGCTTCATAGGGAGTCATTTTGATGGAAGTGTGGTATGAAGTATTATACCACCATTTAGCTAGGGGAAGCCACTTGGCCCATTGATGTTGTTGTTTAGAAGCAAAGCAATGAAGGAAGGTCTCCAAGCATTTGTTGACTATTTCTTTCTAGCCATCTATTTGTGGGTGGTACCTAGAGCTCATTCTCAACTATGTGCCTATGTAATGAAATAGTTCTATCCAAAAATGGCTGGTGAAAGTGGCATCACAATCTAAGACAATTGAAGAAGGAATGCCATGAAGATGGAAGATCTGATCCAAGAAAACTTGTGTGACTATGGAGGTTGTGTATGGGTGGTTGAGTGTACAAAAATGACTATATTTGGAAAGGTAGTCAACTACGACTAGGATCACTATCTTTCCCCTAGATTTAGGGAGGCCCTCAATGAAATCCATCAAAATATCTATCTAAATCCTAGTAGGAATGGGAAAAGGCTCAAACAAACTGGGAGTCAATGTAGTTTCACCTTTGTTTCATTGGCATGCATCACATTCAACCACCATCTATTTAATTTCAGATTTTTTGATAGGACCTAAGTTCCCCAAAGCTCTGACACAACTTGTCAGATTTAAGAGCACACATGATTACCTTTGTATAAGCAACTTAAACATGCAGAAATAACCATAAGAATAAATAACTATCAATGAGAAAACACATAGAATATGAGAAGCAACACACAATTGTATTCAACTCATTACAAAGGAAATTACAATAAAGAGATTACACTCTTCTTCCACCTCTGTGAGGCTTCCTCCTCAAGGGCTCCAAGTAATCTTCCCACCTGAGTAATCTTTTCTCATAGGTCACAACTAACAACTAACACAAGCTATTGTTCACCTCATTGTACGTCCAGTACAACCGAGTATGAACCAGTACTCCAAGTAGATCTAACCATGATCCTACTGATGTATTACTGTCACCTTGGATCCTGCTCCCCTGCCGATCTCCTTTTAACCCTCACATACACACATCCCTATAGACCAACCTGATCTTACTTATCACATGTAGATCTCCACCATGATCCTACAACACCCTGCATATCAAACCTGATCTTACATACATGAGGAATCCTACTTGATTCCACCATGGGAAGAAATCTCCAAGTTTTACACTTGGGTTCTGCAAATTCTCCACTTAACAATACAGCCCATGAGTCTATTATATAGATCTCATGCATATAATAATTAGACAAGCGGTCCAAAGACTCAAACTGGTCTTCATCATGCAAACTCTACGTTCACTTAACTGACTATTTGTCAACAGCAGTTCTGACCACCACAGGCGACCGACGTCAGTCCCTGCCTAACTGGAGGTGATCAACACCGACTGATCTCCTATCGATGCCGATTTCCTTCTGTGCTTTCCCTAACTGACATTGGTTGTGGCTTGCCGATGCTGATGATTGCATACACTCAAAAACCTCCATGTTTGCCTTAAGGTGAAGCTTTTAGCTCCACACCCTAACAATCTCCCACTTGGAGATAAACAACTACACCTGTACCAATACCAGTACTCTGTCTAATCTGCATCCTGGCTTGTATTCCTCTTCAAGCTCCCACTTGAAGACAACCCACCACACTCCTTATGGTGTTAATCTTGTGCCTGAATTTCCTCATTCTTAGCTTACCTTCTTTTGTCGTTGCTATACTCCCACTCAATCAGAAACCCCTGTGAGTAACCTATAGTCAACAAACTACTAACCAGATCTAGCCATCTGTTAGTCAAACTCACTCTGAGAACATCCAACCTCGCTCTGATACCATTTGATAGGACCTAAGTTCCCCAAAGCTCTAACACAACTTGTTAGATTTAAGAGCACACATGATTACCTTTGTATAAGCAACTTAAACATACAGAAATAACCAGAAGAATAAATAACTATCAATGAGAAAACACACAGAATATGAAAGGCAACACACAATTGTATTCAATTCATTACAAAGGAAATTACAATAAAGAGATCACACTCTTCTTCCACCTCTGTGAGGCTTCCTCCTCAAGGGCTCCAAGTAATCTTCCCACCTGAGTAATCTTCTCTCATAGGTTACAACTAACAACTAACACAAGTTGTTGTTCACCTCATTGTACGTCCAGTATAACTGAGTATGAACCAGTACTCCAAGTAGATCTAACCATGATCCTGATCCTGATGTATTGCTATCACCTTAGATCCTTCTCCCCCACCGATCTCCTTTTGACCCTCGCATACACACATCCCTACAGACCAACCTGATCTTACTTATCACATGTAGATCTCCACCATGATCCTGCAACACCCTACATATCAAACCTGATCTTACATACATGAGGAATCCTACTTGATTCCACCATGGGAAGAACTCTCCAAGTTCTACACTTGGGTTCTACAAATTCTCCACTTAACAATACAGCCCATGAGTCTATTATATAGATCTCATGCATACAATAATTAGACAAGCAGCTCAAAGACTCGAACTAGTCTTCATCATGCAAACTCCACATTCACTTAATTGACTATTTGTCAATATCAGTTCTGACCACCATAGGCGACTGACATCGGTCCCTGCCTGACTAGAGGTGACCGACGCCGACCGATCTCCTATCGATGCCAATTTCCTTCTGTGCTTCCCCTGACTGATGTCAGTTGTGGCCTGCCAATGCCGGTGACTGCATACGCTCAGAAACCTCCATGTTTGCCTTAAGGTGAAGCTTTTAGCTCCACACCCTAACACAAAAATGACTATATTTGGAAAGGTAGTCGACTACGACTAGGATCACTGTCTTTCCCCTAGATTTAGGGAGGCCCTCAATGAAATCCATTGAAATATCTATCCAAATCCTAGTAGGAATGGGCAAAGGCTGAAACAAACTAGGAGTCAATGTAGTTTCACCTTTGTTTCATTGGTAGGCATCACATTCAGCCACCATCTATTTAATTTCAGCTTTCATGCCTTTCCAAAAGAAGTGTCAACATGCCTGCTCATAGGTTTTGAGAAATACTAAGTGCCCTACTGAGGGGGAAGCATGGATTTCATAAAAGACAACTTGATGTAGGTCTAGACTTTGGGAAAGCACCAAATGACCCTTGTATCATAGAGAAGCACCATCCCATGAATAATGCAGTACTATAGAGGGGTTAGTGGCCAATTGATGAATGAGGTGGCATAAGGAGGGATCATTTACATACCCTTGTTGGAAATATTCCAACCATTTTAGAATGGGCATGGAGATGGCATAGAGGGAAGGTTGGTCCTCAAAGGTTCTTGAGAGAGCATCAGCCACAACATTGTCTTTTCCCTTCTTATAGGTGATATCATAATCATAACCCATGAGTTTACTGACCCACTTTTACTAAGCTAGGGATGAGACCCACTATTCCAAGAAATATTTCAAACTCTGATGATCAGTTTTGATGCAAAAATGATTTCCTAGTAAGTAGGGTCTCCATTTTTGTACTGCATGTAAAATTTCCATCATTTCCTTTTCATATGTAGACAAAGCTAAATTGCCGCCAGAAAGGGCTTTTCTAGTGAAGGCAATTGGTTAGCTCTCTTGGAGAAGAATAGCACCCAAGCTGATGCCATTAGCATTAATTTTGATGGTGAAGTTTTTGGTGAAGTCTAGCAGTGCCAAAACTGGTGTGCTACATATAGCCTGTTTGAGTTTGACAAATGCCTGATCAACTATTGCACCCCAGGTGAAAGCATCCTTCTTCAATAAGGAAGTTAAAAGAGCCATGAGCTTTCTATAATCTTTGATGAACTTGTGATAGTATCTTGTCAGGCCTAAGAAACCATGAAGGCTCTTGAGGGTGGTTAGTCAAGGCTAATTCTTCATATCACTAATTTTTTTGGGTCCACGTGAACCTCATTGCCTAAAACAATGTGCCCTAGATAGTCGATTTCCTCTTGATCGAATGAACACTTGGATTACTTGGCACATAATTAAGTGTCTGATAATAGTTTTAATGCCTTGTCAATATGTTGTAGATGCTTGGCCCATGTGTGGATGTAGATCAAAATGTCATCAAAGAAAACCAAAATAAATTGATGGAGAAAAGGCTGAAAGATTTTATTCATGAGTGCTTGAAAAGTGGAAGGGGCATTTGTAAGGCCAAATGGCATGACAAGAAACTCATAGTGACCTTCATGCATATGGAAGGTTGTCTTGGGAATGTCATCAGGATGCACTCAAATTTGATGATAGCCAGAATGTAGATCTAACTTGGAGAAGAATTTGGCCCCATGGAGCTCATCAAGAAGCTCATCGATGATAAGAATTGGGAATTTATCCTTGATAGTGAGGTGGTTAAGGGCTTAAAAGTTAATGCAAAGGTGCCACGACCCATATTTTTTGTTGACAAGAAGCATTGGGGAGGAATATGGGCTGGTGTTGGGGTGAATAACTCCAGACTTGAGGAGTTCCTAGACTAAGTTCTCAATTTTAGTCTTTTGCAGATGGGGGTAATGGTATGGTCGGATGTTGGGTGGGATGCTTCCTGGAAGGAGAGGAATGTAGTGATCTTCAAGGCATGAAAGGGGTAAACCTACTAGTTCTAAAAAAACAGTTTCATGCTTGTTGAGTATGGCTTATAAATCTATAGGGTGGTTAGTAGCAGCGTGGGGCTGGAGTTGAATGGAATGCAGTTGTGCAATGACCCCATATGAGCCTTTCTTCAAAAGTTTTTCCATGTGATGAGAAATGATGATGCTAGCAGATCTTGGTAATAACCCTTTTAAGGTGTGCATCTAACCATTATCTATGAACTACATCCAAATCTCAGAGAAGTCCCATAAAATAGGTCATAATGTGTGAAACCACTGTGCCCCTAAAACCACATCACACCCTCCTAAAGGTAGGGCAAACATATCAAAGTGAAAATTATAATTGCCCATTTTAATATGCAAATTTTGACACTTCCCTTTACATATAAATGTGCCCCCATTAGTAATCATGACTTCAAATCTAGAATAAGGGTATACAAAGTAGTCTATTGCCTTAACAATGCGAGGATTGATGAAATTGTGAGTACTACCTGAGTCAACAAGGATTATGAGAGGGATATTTTTGAAGCACCCTTTGACCTTCATGGTTTGGGGAGTGGTGACACCTACTAGTGCATGTAATAAGATCTCAAGTTAAGTCTCTTGAACCACTGGGTCCTCTTCAGTGCCAGGTTCTTCTTGAGCATCTTTAAATTCTAGAATATCAGGCTCACTGTCCTGCTCTGGTGGTGACTCCACATCCAGCAAGTAAAGTTTTTGTTGGATGCACCTATGGCCCTTAACCCATTTGTCATCACAGTTGTAACATAATCATTTCTCTTTGTGAGCCCACATCTCTGCCTCAATCAGGCACTTGATTGGTGTGGTTATGGTTGTTCGCTGATTCACTATGTTCTTTGCTGGTGAAAAGGTGGGAGGTTGATGCTGTGTGGAGAGTTTATCTTCTGCTAACTTAGCCAGACCTAAAGCATCCATCATAATTTTAGGTCAAAACATTTTTACCTCTAATCAGATCGGCTCTCTGAGGCCACTAACAAAGTAGCTTTTGAAGAAGTCATCTGACAACCCTTCAGTGTGATTAGCGAGTTTTTCAAATTTAATCCAATATTCATGAACAATGACTATTTGATGGAGTTTGGTGAGAGATCTTATGAAATCCTTGAATGTTGAGGGACTAAACCCACCCAGAATTAAGGATGCAAAATTTGACCAATTGGGTTCATCATTTGTCTTGAGATACCAATAGTACCACTAAAGTGCTTCTTGTTCCAGATGAAAGGAAGCAATTGGAACTTTGTTTGCAGAATAAGTATTGTGGAGGTTGAAGAATTTTTCAACTTGATATATCCATCCTGTAGGATCTATATCATTAAACTATGGAAAGTCTAGGTTAGGTCCACATGAGAAGTTAGAAGTAGAGGAGCGATGCTCTTGTTGGTTGAATATTTTGTCGATTAACATACTGATAAAAAAAATAGGTCTGATCATCCAAAGTAGGAAGATTGGTCATCCAAATGTGTAGGTTTACCACATCAAAAGGGGACTAATATCTCCTCTCATCAAGGGGAGGTTCCCTATATATATATATATATAAACAAAAAATAATACTCAGGGGTAGAATATACCATCCATCTCTCTTTTTTTAGAGATGATACATGCAAATCAAAGGAGAAATCTTAAGGATAATGACAAAAATCACTCCTCTTATTTTAGAAGTACCATTCAACAAACCACAAGAATCTTCTTGATAGTAATTGCAAAATGTAACCAAGGATGTAGTAACCAGCAAATTGAGATGTAGCACAAAGTCTTCACCTAAATTGCCCAAGAGTGAGATACGAAGGACAATGATGGCACAAAATCATCCCAAGGTCTTTTACATAAAAACAAAAATAAAACACACTAAAGTCAATTGTGGGGGCAAAAAGTCTCTCCACAATTGGCTTCAGGACACCTTCCTGACTACTTTCACTAATTCTACTTATTGAATTAAAGGAACAAAAAATATATTAAGGAAAAAGACATAAGAACAGTTTCCCCAAAAATAAAGATATTACAGCACAAAGTCTGAAAAGTCACTTGGTTTCTTATTCCAATAACAAAATATGATTAATAATCTAAGCTCAAAGTCTCAGTAATGCCTTTCAATTTTGGGTAGAGTTTTATTTCTGACAATCAGAGAGAGAGAGAGATATCCTTAAAAAAATAAAAGAGAGTCCCTTATATAGCCTTTTCAAGAAGGACTTAGGAATAGTAACACATCATGTTGCATTGAATTTTGTTAAGAAGACATGCTAGAATTTAGGGGCATTTACCCATTTGCTTTTCTCAATGTAGAGAAATAGGTCACGCTATTGAAAGTTTGCATCTTTCAATGTCCACCTGATGATCTGCTTCTAGAAACATATTTAATGCAAAAATGTTTTTGGTCCTTCCTCATCATTCCTCCTTTTTTGGTTATTTGAATCGGGTCATTAATTCAATTCAATGCTCTATTCCTTAGTTGCTTTTTGCTGGTATTTTGAGAAACCTTACAGAATATGACACTTGGTAGCTTCCACTGCATTTGATGAGAGACACATGGCATGTTCCACTACTTTGAAACTATGTCTCAATAAATGACACATGGCAGCTTCCGTTGTGACCTTCTGAGTGACACGTGGTAACATTGCAAATTTTCTATTTCTTCATACTTTTTCTTCAGAGAAAAAGTCTGAAGAAATTTTTTTAGACAATTTGTTTGAAGGAATTGTCTCTGTCACTTTTGCCAGGGGAATTTTTTCAAAGGAAATCCCTTCACTCTTTTGGCATTTGAATTGGTCCATTTTCTTCCTTCATACCCTTTACAAGGGCTGTTTGAGCTCCAAGTTAGCCTTTCAAGTTTTTGCAATGGTTCACTTCGGCTTTTGAGTGTCCTCTGAAAGAGTTGTTTGTCCCTTGGAAATTTTCCCTAGTTGATTTTATGTGAATCTCAACATGTGACATGTGGCAGCATCCACTATGAAATAGGTGAGGACACATGGAAGCATCCATTGAACTTGTAGAAGGTTTGGGTGCCTTTTGAGTGTCTTGCAGAAGATGACACTTGGCATCTTTCACTACATTTTGGAAATAATATATAACCATGTCAGACTCATTTTATATTCATGCAGAAAATGCCACTTGGTTTGTTCTACTTAAATTATAGAGTACATGTGGCAACATTTGCTGCTCTTAGAAACAAAGTGAAATGAGGCTTGAAAGATGACACTTGGTAGCATCCACTAAGTTCTATTAGGTTTTTATTTTGATTTGCTTGTTTCCTTCCATAGTCACTTTTGCCACAAAAATTCCCTCTGTAAGGGCATTTGTGTCTTTGATGCTTGGGGAACTCCTTTGAACTTGTCACTTGAACTGACTGATTGAACCAACTTTGGTTCAATGGTTCATTCCCTTGTTTCTATTGACCGCTTGAACCAAGATTCTTTGAAACAAGCCTCGTTGAACCCATTGAACCTTGAACCCATTGAACCTTGAATCAATTGAATGGTTCAAGCCTTCTTCTCTTTGATAAGTGTTTTGAAGCCATTGAACCTTGAAGCGGTTAAACTTTGAACCTTGACAAATGCATTTAACTCTTGTTGTTGATGTTGAACCTTTGAACCCATTAAACCCATTGAACCAAAATGGTTCAAGGTTCAACGGTTCAATGATTCAATCCTTTCTTAGAAGTTTGCCGATGAACTCTTTTGGTTGAACCTTTTCGTTGAACCAACTTTGAAATCGCTTAAGTGTTGAGAGCTTGCTTCTTTCTTGCAGAGTCCATAGATTCAACCCTATAGAGTTTGTAGATTTTTGAGAAGCTTGAAAACTGAGGAATTTGAATGCTTAGAACATTTTTTGAGAAGGGAAGAGATTATTTTGGTCTATTGAACCAAAATAGTTCACATGTTGTCCCAAAAATGAGAAGTCTATTTTTGGGGACAACAACTAGCTCCAGTTGGGGAACTTCTATCAATTGTAAAAAAAATTTGAAGGGAGTAGAATCTAGAATCTCCAATGTCTTCATGTGTACCATTGGGCTAGGGAGTCATGTTACCCAGAAATGGAAGGCATCAAAAAAGGAAACAAATAAAACAAAATAGAATTAAAAACTATACAAATATGCATATGTATAGATGAAATGATCTGATACTTCAAGAGTTGAAGTGTTTCAGATGCTGCCCACTGTGAGGCAGAGAAAAGAATGTACCATCTTGATATTTTAGTAGAAAGTTGTTTTCACCATTGTGTTGATGAATTATAAATGGGCCTCTCCAAAGGGAGTCAAACTTTCCATGCATCCCTTTTGGTTCTCTCCTTTTGTCCCACAACAGGACTTGATCCCCAATCTAGAAATCATGATTTTTGGCCTTTTGGTCAAAGAGTTTCTTTACTAGACTTTGATGAGCAGTAATTCAGTCCACCACCATGGTTCTCTATTCATCTAGCTCAGTCAAGCACATGATTATCTTATCAAGAGAGCTTTCATATGTCTGATCTTCAATTGCCTTTTCCAATTTCAAGGCTGGCAATTCTAAGGTGATTGGTATCTTAGCATTGATACCATAAAGAAGTTGAAAAGGAGACATACCAATTGCCCTCTTTAGTGTGATTATGTCTACCCATAGAGCATCAATCAATGCTTTATGCCATGTCCTTTGATTGTCATCTGCTAGCTTCTTGATGATAGTTACCAGGTTCTTATTGCTTGATTCAACTTATCCATTCCTATGTTAAAGATAATCAGAAGAGTGAGAGAGTGTAATTATATAATGGAAATAGAATTGTGTAATCTCCTGGGAGGTGAAACAAGCTACATTATTAGTAATAATTCTAGTTGGAACTCTAAACTTGGAAATGATATTTTCTTTGAGGAAATTACATACAACTTTTAAAGTAGCATGCTTAGTTGGGATTGCTTCTACCCACTTGGTGAAATAGTCAGTTTTTGTAATGACATAATCATGTGTAGCACTTGAAGATGGGTTTATAGTCTCAATAAAATCAATTCCCCATTGCTGGAATGGTTCTTTAATGATCACTAGCTTGAGAGGCAGGGTAGCTAACTTGGGTCTTCTAATGAATTGCTGGCAGAGTTCACATTTACTCACCCACTTATATGCATCTTGGAAAAGAGTTGGCCAGTAATACTTGGCTCGTAAAATCTTGTGAGCAGGTACAAGAGTAGAGAAATGTCCTCCATAGACTAGATTGTGGAAAGATTTCAAAATTTGGCTTTTTAGCTCTTTGTTTACACAGCAACGGGATACTCCATATATGCTTCTCTTGTACAGGCCATTGTCCCAAAGGACAAAATTGGTAGCTTTCAACTTGATAGTCCTCCTTTATTTATAAGACAAATGAGTAGGACATTCACCATAAGTAAGAAAATGAGCAATACCTGAATACCACTCATTGGTAGCAGAGACAAAAAAGACTGTTGGTGTATCTTTCACTTCAGCTTCTTCATGATGTGTATCATCTGGCTTGTTGTCAACAATTAATTGGCATAGGCCTTTTCCCTTGACCAGCTTTGTTGGCTTGATGTCTAGATCAAAATATTGGATCTTTGCAATCTAATTGCCTCTTTTCGTGCCAAACTCTTGTTGAGTTAATATGGACTTGACTGTAGTGTCAAGAACTAAGGCAGTAGTGTGTGAATTCAGGATATAGAAGCGGAAATATTTGACTACTTTCACCACTGCATAAACATGCTTTTCTATGTTTGAATAATTTATCTCATGGGTTTTGAGAGGGAAACTCATGAAGGAAATGGGATATTCTATACCTTATCTTGTTGAATAAGAATTTTTGAAAGCATGTGTTCAGAAGCATAGCTGTTTATGATGAAATCTTTGTTATAATCTAGACAAACCAAGGTAGGGGCATGGGCAATGGTAGTCTTGATATCTTGAAATTCTAACTTGCCTTCTTTAGTCCAGCTGAAGGTGGTCTTCCCTTTCATCATGTTCATAATGTGTCTAGTCTTCTCAGCAAATTTAGGGATGAACCTCTGTAAGAAATTCACCTTTTTGAAGAAAGAGTGAATAGCATTTTTATTTGTAGGTAAATTAAGCTCTTGAATAGACTTGACTCTGTTTGAGTCAATCTTTATGCCTTCTTTAGACATAATGTGTCTAATGAGTTTCCCCTCTATTACTCCAAAAATAGACTTCTTAGGGTTCAAGGAAATACCATTCTAGCGGCAGCGCTCCAACACTTGTTGTAAGTGGCGTACATGATCACAATGATGCTTTGAAAATATAGTCAAGTCATCAAGGTATACCACTATGATTTTACCCATTTCATCTTTGAAATCTAGGTCCATTACTCTCTAAAAGGTGGCACCAATGTTTATCAAGCCAAAAGGCATTCTTCTATAAGCAAATGTACCCCAAGGTGTGGTGAATGTAGTCTTGTGTTGGTCTGCTTCACCAACTTCAACTTGATTATATCTTGAGAAGCCATCTAGCATTGATAACATCTTTGAACCTGTCACTGTTTGAAGCACTTGATCCATGATTGGCAAAGGGTAATTACCTTTCAAAGATGACTGATTCAGATTCTTGAAATCTACACAAATGCAAATTTTTCCACTCTTCTTCCTTATAGCCACTATGTTTGCAATCCATGTGGAATGATGGATTGGGAAGATGATTCTAGCATTTAACATTTTTTATATCTCAGATAGAATAGTACCTGATATTTTTGGATTGTACTGTCTAGATTTTTGCTTATAAGGCATTGAGTCAGCCTTGAGAGGAATGTCATGGCATATTTCATTAGGTCTGAGAGACTTCAAGTCATCATAAGAATATGTTAAGACATCCATGTATTGATAGAGTAAAGTGGTGAACTTGAATCTTTATTTAGGGGTGTAGCACTTACCAATGTTAACCATCTTGAGATTTTATTTAGTAGTCATATTTACTTGGTTGAATCCCTGAGAGAAGCTTGAATATGTTTGTTGTTGTTTGATGAATCTATCATACTTGTCAAAAAATTTCTTAAGAGAAACTAGGCCTTTGAGAATTTTATTTCCTTTTAGCTATAAGAATTCTTCATTTATAACTGAACTAGATTCAGATGCTGATTCATACTTCTGAGATTCACTGCCTTCAAAACATAGTTGTTTGAAATTGTCTTTCCATTCTAAGAAGGCAATGATTTGATGATTATCATTGAATACTTGCCAATGATCAGCATTGTCAAGATAACTTGGTCTACAGACTAGCTCAATAGTATACCTATCTTCTTTGAAATTTGAGTGAGGAACTAAGAGAGTTCCTAAAATAGCAAGTGCATCAGCTCTATCATTAGATTCCTTGGGTATGGTAGAAATGTTGAAAGCATCAAATCTTTCAATTTGGTCCCAAACCAGGTTGTGATAGTGGTGTAATCTTTCATTCTTGGTTTGGTATAAGTTTCTCACCTGATAAACCACTAATTCAACATCCCCTTTGGCATGAAGAAACTTGATGCCTTTATCTTGAGCAACCTTTAATCCAAGCAATAGAGATTCATATTCAGTTGTATTGTTAGTGTTGCTAAATTGTAATTTGTAAGATGAAGGAAACATATCTCCTTGAGGAGATATCAACACAATCCCAGCTCCCAAACTAGTAGAGGAGCAGCTGCCATCGAATTCTAGAGTCCATACCTCATCAGATATTTATTTTTCTTTAGATTTTCTTTCATTAGAGAGGGAGGGTCCTTCATTTTTGTATTGCAACCTACTAGTTCTTCTACTATTCTAGTTGAACTGATTTCTAGGTTGACAATTTCAAGAATTTTATTAGTTGTTTCATGCACTTCATATGTAGATAGAAAGTAGTTACCCATACTTGAGGATTCAAAAAGAATTTGAGCTTCAGGGGCTGATGTTTGGGTGACCACGCATTTTGCCTCCTTTTCAGGGAGCAATCTCTTCATTATGCCTTTGACAGGGATTCTTACCTTAGACAGGTCCATGCTTAGTTCTCCTCCCACATCCTTGAAAAAATTTCATCCAAGAAAAATGCCATAGGATGCTGGGATGTCAGCCACCAAGACAGTCATCTTGATTCTCTTGTCTAGAAAGGCTACAAATGCAAATTGGGCATCTTTGATTTGCCCCAACAATGGTACTTACTTTTTTTCCATGGAAAAACATCTTCCAAATGTCTTGGTTAGTGTGAGGCCAAGAGATTTAGATAATTTAGTAAGCATGACATTATCAGATGCACCTGAGTCTATAATACAATTACTTAGCTTGTGACCATTTATTAACAGGGAAACATAGAAAGGTTTTATTTTCCCAAGGGTAGTTGGAGGAGTAATGACAAGATTATTCAAAATGTGCATGTTCTTTGGGGAATCAAGAGTTACATTTTTAGCTTCTTGTCTTGCAGGGATGGTTTGGTTCTTGACACATTAGACCAACTTATCCAATTGATTAGGATTGGACTGCAAATATTCAAATTCAGACATTCATATTTTGGTCTTTTTGACATTATCAATTATGTTAAATGGTTGAATTGGATTAGGAATAGAGGAAGGTATTTCAACCTTTTGGGTTTTAGGAGGGATAGGAGGAGGGCTGGTTTGCAAAATTAAAGTAGAAGGTGAAGGTGAAATTGATGTACTTACCTTTTGGGTGATCACCAGATCCTTTGAATGGAAAGGCAGAGTGGTTCCACACTTAGCAATTGTAATTTTTGGTTGAGGTTGCTCCTTTGTCTTCCCCTTATCAGCTTGCTAGATTGATTGGTTCTTAGACCTGGTAAACACTGCATATGATCCATCAAAAGTTTCTCCTTTACTTCTAGATTCATGCTATTAGTTCAGGAAACCAATGTGGGAGTCACCAGCTAATTCTTTTGATTTTATACAAGGAGATCAACATCATTTTCTTGATTCAATTCAGACTGAAAAGAGAACTCTGATTCTACTTCAAAATATCCTATTGCTGAATTGGTTATAGGAGCTTCCAGGGCAAGTTTCTCTTGTGGGGGAAGAAGATGATTTTGTTTCCCTTGATTCCTACCAGCATTGCCCTAATATGACTGATTTGGAAATGTCTTTTTTGGCATATCTCTATATGGATTAGAAGACATTCCTTGCGCCATTTTCTTTTTGAGAGCAAGCAACTCATTTGCCAACTTTTGCACCATTAGATCTATGGTGCCTGTAGATGAATATTTAGAAGATGATGAGGGTTTATTTTTATTTGGATCTCTTCTTATCTTCCCTGCTAAGATGAGATTATCTTCTACCTTAGTGGCCAAATGTTGAGCTGTAGCAAGATCTATTTGACTATCACATCTCAAAAGAAAACTTACTTCAAATAACTAAGAATTAATGAAGAAGCATTTGATATTCTCAGCTGTAGGTTGAGAAATTATAGGAATTTTGTTCCTTAGTTTGTCAAACTTGGCTATGAAGTCCCTCATTGGTTCATGAGGTTCTTTCTTCATCTGTGTAAGTTGAGGTAGAAGTGCATGTGCATCTTTTGCAAGTTTGAATCTAGCTTCAAACTTAGCTTTGAGGGTATTCTAATCAATTATTGACTGAGCATGTACATGATAAAACCAATCTACAGTAGCACCTTGTAATGTTTCTACAAATAACCTGACTGCTACATCTTCAAATTCTACTCCAATTACGCCACAGACTATGCTGAAGGCTGCAATGTGTTCATCAGGATGAACTTTCCCATCACCATAGAATTTGGGGAAATTCTTCTTTGAACTGTGTGGGAGCTCGTGTAGAGGTGGAGTAATATTGAGAGGACCAAAAGAATTACCCCAAGGGCCTTGAGCTGCCATTATATGACTATTAAAAAGAGGAATAACAAATCTCAGAGGGGTAATTAATGGGAAATCTTTATCAATAGTAGAAGTGGATACTTCATTTGGCAATGGAGATCTGACTTTAGTAGAAGGAAAGCTCTTGGTTCGTTGGAGGCAAGATGGTGAATGAAACATATCAAAATTACTTTGTTGTACCAACTCAAATATAGGGTCAATAATACCTTTAGACTTTTGGCTTCATGTATACCTTGAATCTGCTAGATTGTGAAACAAAAAAGGAAAAAAAATTGACCTTGCTTCAATTTGAAGCTTGAGGCTTTAAAACTATGCATTCTTTCCCATTTGATGTCAAGGTGAATGGTAAGGTTATAATGATAATGGGTAAAACACAGAAATGGAATGGAGTCTATAATGGATAATGGTAGAGATTGATTCCATCTAAAACTTGAGGTTTTAGAATGCACATAACTATATCCCCAGTGGAGTCGCCAAAAACTGTTGGTTGAATATTTTGTCGATCAACGTACTGATAAAAAAAATAGGTCTGATCATCCAAAGTAGGAAGATTGGTTATCCAAATGTGTAGGTTTACCACATCAAAAGGGGACTAATCTCTCCTCTCATCAAGGGGAGGTTCCCTATAGATATGCTATATATATATATATATATATATATATATATATATATATATACAAAAAATAATACTTAGGGGTAGAATAAACCATCCATATCTCTTTTTTTAGAGATGATACATGAAAATCAAAGGAAAAATCTTAGGGATAATGACAAAAATCACTCCTCTTCTTTCAGAAGTACCATTCGACAAACCACAAGAATCTTCCTGATAGTAATTACAAAATGTAACCAAGGACGTAGTAACCAACAAATTGAGATGTAGCACAAAGTCTTCACCTGAATTTCCAAAGAGTGAGATACAAAGGATAATGAGGGCACAAAGTCATCCCAAGGTCCTTTACATAGAAATAAAAAGAAAACACACTAAAGGCAATTGTGGGGGCATAAAGTCTCTCCACAGTTGGCTTCAGGACACCTTCCTGACTAATTTCACTAATTCTGCTTATTGAATTAAAGGAACAAAAAATATATTAAGGAAAAAGACAAGAATAGTTTCCCCAACAATAAATATATTATAGCACAAAGTCTGAAAAGTCACTTGCTTTCTTATTCCAATAACAAAATATGATTAACAATCTGAGCTTAAAGTCTCAATAATGCCTTTTAATTTTGGTTAGATTTTTTTTTTTTTGAAAATTAGAGAGAGAGATCCTTAAAAAAATAAAAGAGAGTCCCTTATATAGCCTCTTTAAGAAGGACTTGGGAATAGTAACACATCATGTTTCATTAAATTTTGTTAAGAAGACATGCTAGAATTTAGGGGCATTTAACCATTTGCTTTTCTCAATGCAGAGAAACGGGTCACGCTATTGAAAGTTTGCATCTTTCAATGTCCACCTGATGATCTACTTTTATAAACATATCTGATGCATAAATGTTTCTATTCCTTCCTCATCATTCCTCCTTTTTTGGTTATTTGAATTGGGTCCTTGATTCAATTTGATGCTCTGTTCCTTAGTTGCTTTCTGTTGGTCTTTTGAGAAACCTTGCAGAAGATGACACTTGGCAGCTTCCATTGCATTTTATGAGAGACATGTGGCATGTTCCACTACTTTGAAATTGTGTCTCAATAGATGACACATGGTAGCTTCCACTGTGACCTTCTGAGTGACACATGGCATTATTGTAGATTTTTTGTTTCTTTAGACTTTTCCTTCAGAGAAAAAGTCTGAACAAATTCTTTCAGACAATTTGTCTGAAGGAATTATCTCTTTGTTACTTTTTCTAGGGGAATTTTTCCAAAGGAAATCCCTTCACTCTTTTGGCCTTTGAATTGGTCCATTTTCTTCCTTCCTTCCCTCCACAAGGGCTGTTTGAGCTCCAACTTAGCCTTTCAAGTTTTTACAACGGTTCACTTCATTTTCTGAGTGTCCTTCAAAAAAGTTATTTATCCCTTGGAAATTTTTATTAGTTGATTTTATGTGAATCTCAACATGTGACATGTGGCAGCATCTATTATGAAATAGGTGAGGACATGTGGCAACATCTATTGAACTTGTAGAAGCTTTGGGTGCCTTTTGAGTGTCTTGCAGAAGATGACACTTGGCGGCTTTTGCTGCATTTTGGAAATACTATAAGACCATGTGGGACTAATTTTAAATTCATGTAGATGATGCCACTTGGTGTGTTTCACTTAACCTATGAGGACACATGGCAGCATCCGTTGCTCTTAGAAATAAAGTGAAATGAGGCTCAGAGGATGACACTTGGTAGCATCCACTGAGTTTTGTCAAGTTTTTATTTTGGTCTGTTTGTTTCCTTAGTCAATTTTGCCATGAAAATTCCCTCTGCAAGGGCACTTGTGTCTTTAATTCTTAGGGCACTCCTTTGAACTTGTCACTTGAACTGACTAATTGAACTAGCTTCGGTTCAATGGTTTAATGGTTCATTCCCTTGTTTCTATTGACCGCTTGAACCAAGATTCTTTGAAACAAGCCTCGTTGAACCCATTGAACCTTGAACCTATTGAACCTTGAAGTACTTGAATGGTTCAAGATTTCTTCTCTTTGATAAGTGTTTTGAAGCCGTTGAACCTTGGAGTGGTTGAACTTTGAACCTTGACAAATGCACTTAACTCTTGCTGCTAATGTTGAACCTTTGAACCCATTGAACCTGTTGAACCAAAATGGTTCAAGGTTCAATGGTTCAATCCTTGATTAGAAGCTATTTGATGAACTCTTTTGGTTGAACCTTGTCATTGAACCAACTTTGAAATTGCCTAAGTGTTGAGATCTTGCTTCTTTCCTATAGAGTCCATAGATTCAACCCTGTAGAGTCCGTAGATTTTTAAGAAGCTTGAAAATGAGGAATTTGAATGCTCAGAACAAATTTTGAGAATGGAAGAGAGTATTTTGGTATGTTGAACCAAAATAGTTCACATGTTGTCCCAAAAATGAGAAGTCTATTTTTGGGGACAATAGCTTTGAAGAAGACTCCTCCTTCTACACTCTATTGAGCAAGATGTTATTCTGTTGATTCAAGCCATGCATCATATTGGTTAACTCTGTAACCTGAGATTTCAATGTGGCAATTTCTTCCTCCATGATTTTTGTGCCTGCATGAGTGGTGACCATAACTAGTTGTTAACAGCCAGGGATCCTTCACCGCGATGCAAGGTGGGGTTCAGGGCAGTGCCATGAAAAAAAATTTGGAGGCTCTATTTTTTTTGCTGTTGTTTTTTTTGCTGCTGCTTCAGAAATGGATTTTCTGCAACTATGTGGTTGGAAATATCCTCAACTATGGATACATTTTTGTTTTCTCTCTGAACTTGATAAGTTAGATATGGACCCCAAGTTTTTTTGGCTACCTAAAGGATTTTTTTAAATTCTCTCTGGCTACCAAAGCTGTCTGATCGAGTACCACTCTCCAAAAACTTTTACCACTTAACAATAGCTATGGGTTTACCACTTAACAATAGCTGTTGGTTTACCTCACGGGTGGGAACTAGTCAATCGAGATGGGGTCATTGCCCTTTTCACTGACAGGTCCTCTTAATGGGCCAACTACTTTAGGGTTCCTATGGTACTCCTCACAATGAGTTTTAGGGCTTATGCCCAAGCACTTCCCATAGTTAAGTGGATGGGTATTTACCCAATCCAAAATGACAGAACCTACAATGATTTTTTTTTGCTAGAACTGGCGCAACTTCTAGAAAGCCTTGCTTTAAAAAAAATTGCTCCAAATCTATCCATAAAGACAAGAAAATGCTCTGATAATAGTTGTGAATAACCTCCTAAAATAGATTACCTCCTATAATAGATTAAATTGACATATGCAAAAATAAAATAACTCTTATGAATAACAGAAACACAAAAAGCTTATATTGATCGCATGCCACTTCGAGGGGGCAACCTCCTTTGAGTAAGCTCAATACAATAAATTTGTGGATGTCTTCATTGGGCCTCAACACTTACTTATATACTAACTCTATTTTAACAACTGCTACTTCCCTTGTATGTGGGATAATTCAAATATGCTGTAAGGGATGACTTACAAAGCATATGCGTTCATAGCAATTATTACACTAATACTGCAAAGAGAAGGGTAAGGCATGGTTTCCTAACAAAAAATGTCCTTAATATTCATGAATATCAATTTTTCCTTGAAGAACTATATGAATAGCCTCAAAATAGGCCTTTTTGGCACTAAAGCTACCAAATCACTTGAGAAGCCTGATGAAACTAAGGAAAAATGTATCTATTTTAATTTTCATGCTTGAAAAATTAAAAAATGTACATATTATAATAATATACTACCATTCACATGTAAAACCTACTCTAGAAGCCACAAAGTGACCCAAAATGTAGTAAATTGGGTCATACGTTAGTCAAACATGTTACTTTGATCAATTATACAACATGAAATTATTTTGACACAAAACATAAGGCCTCTTAGGATATTATGGAATCATTTTATCTCTTGAAACAACCTAAAATTGGTTAAAAGGTATCTTAGACAAGCACATAGCCATGATGATCAAAACCTTAATTTTATCAAATCTACCTAACACTCTACTAAATAGGGGTTTAGATGACCATTTCAAGGAAATTACAAGGTCAAACAACATAACAAGAAAAGTTTCAAGTGGTAGGGGTGATAATTAGACCTATGAGGTCAGAGTTATCAACAATAGTGTTAGTGTAGAACTCATCAATCCTAGAAGAAAGTCATAACTAGATAAATTTCACCTATAATTTTATTACATGGATAATGTAACTAAGTATATAGCACTAGTTCATGGTATCTTGTTCTCAATTAGGAAAAACATCAAAAATCTAAAAGTACTTGGTGACTCTAAACTAGTGGTCAAATAGATAAGAAGCTAGTTTGCTTATAATGACATGTGTTTATCTATATATTATAGTCTAATATGAAATTAATAGAAGATTTAAATTCATCAACATCAAACATTGCCTCATATAATAAATTATATGATAGATGCATTGGTAATAGTTACAAGTACTCTTGAACCTATAGGTGACTCCAAGTTGAAAAGGTTCTTAGTAGAGTTAGTTTATACTCCTTCCATTCCTAACACATTAGGAACTTATATGTATTAAATGATTAATAACATATCATTGACTTCATCATGAACATATATTTATTTGAGACTCAGATTATGGATGAAGATGATAAAGAAGAGTTTAAATTTAATGATGAATGGGTCATCAATATAACAACTAATAGTATACCCAAGGGTATGGTCTCATTATAATGGATTTTTGACATGGACTAAAAGTGTGAGAAATAAAAATTATCTTTTGCTAAAGGTATGTTGAATCAACACTTTAATCTAGTCAATGTTAATGGATTAAAGAACATGATTCTAGGCATGACATGTACAAAAAAAGAAAAATAAGAGTTTTTTCAAGCCTTAAATAAAATCATATATGTTATTTCATGGATATATGAGAAATTAAAACTGTTCAACATTTATATTCTCATGCATACCATTCCTCTTAAGCTAGGAGTCAAAATATTCTATCAGAGGCAAGGGTCACTGATAATGAAGAAAGTGTAGAAGTTACTCTAAGAAGGATAATATTTACTATTTGGCACTCCATGTGGGTGGATAATTTGGTGCTATCTAAAAATAAAATTAAATAAATAATGTTGTGTGTTGACTTCCTTGACTTGAACAAAGCCTTAGATAAAGACAATTACATGTTTCCTTTATTATATGTAATCTTGAAGATAGTGAATGACCATTACATCATGTCATTCATAGATGGGTGCTTAGGGTATAACAAGTTAGTTTTCAACTATGAATACCAGATCATGATAATGTTTACAGTAAAGTGGGTAACATTCACATACAAAGGATTCTGTTTGACATAATAGCTGTGGGTACCACCTTCTAACATGTCATGGATATCACATTTAAGGATCTCATTGGTAAGTGAATATACATGGATGATTTGAATATATTTTATAAGAACCATGAAGACCATGTGAAATACTTAATATTAGTTTTGAAAAGGTACAATGACTAACAATTGTAAATACACTAGTTTTAATTAGTCTTGAGTACACGCAACCCTTCTACATCTACTCATTCACTTTAGAACACTCAAGTGTTATTTTCATAAAATATAAAAAATAAGCTAAAGATAAAGACCTATTTAATTCATGATTTATCCCCTCTAAATTTTTGAACTAAGGTATTAAAATTTAGATAAATAACATTTTATCTTAATTAAAGTAATCAAAATTTTTGGACACTACATTATTTATTGCAAGGTATTTGGAGTTATGCCTGACCAAGTGGTGAAGGCTAAGGTTATGCTAGTTTAAAATGAGTTGGGTGAGTGAAGGGGTAATTTTATGACCATTATAAAAGATTTTTAACTATAAATACAACCAATGAACATTGTAAGAGTTCAAGGACTCCGTAAGGCCATGGTTTAAGTAGACCCACAAATAGTTTTCCAGTAGTACATGGTCAAATATATCATAAATGATGACTGGTACCAAGATGGTGTCTACTATTTTATCAATAATTAGTGTATAAATTAATTTAATTCAACTTATATAATATCCCTATACCTAAAAATCAACAAATTCATTATCAAATCAAGTGTTCTATATAAAACTAATCATGAAGGCATATATTTGAGATGCATAAACAAACAAAATTCAACTAGAATACTCAATGATTTCCATGGGAAGTATGAAATTGATCATAATTAAGGGAGTTATTTATCTCATCATATACCCAAGGTAGGATAATATTAGTTGCATGTTTTTAAATATTCTCATGCTCATGTCTGGATATATCATACCTACCAAATTATCATGCATAGAGAACTTATCCATGCCATGCCATTGTAGTCATTTATTGAGGTATATCCATTCTCAAAATGGGGATTAGACTTCATTAGATTCATCAATGATAACTAATCTACATGACACAAGTTTGTTCTTATATTAACTAATTATTGTACCTATTAGACTAAATCTAAAGCATGTAATAATTGAACAATCAACATGGCAATCAACTTCCTAAAAAAATATGTCAACACCAAGTTTAGGATGCCTTCTACTCTGGTATGTAATAATGTTCCCACTTTCTCATTTCTATAATTTACTAACTGGGCCTACAAAAAATTAATCCTAAAATTTTACTTTAATTATTATCCATAGGGTAATGAGGTAGTTGAATCAACTAATAAAAATTTGCTTTATGTGATCAACAAGATCTTGGAAAAAAACCCTAGGGATTGGCATAATGTTCTAAAATTTGCATTATGGTCTAATAGGATTAGAATTAAGTCAACCTTAGGAATGTCACCATATCATCTTATTTATGGCCAAGACCTAGTATTTATATTTAACCTAATAATCCCTATGTTACAGTTCATGAGAGACTACCTAAAAATAGATGATAAGATAGAAGCTCACTTACTCAACCTAATTTAACTAGAATATAAATGTGATTCTGATTATTTCATTTCATCAAACACCAATATGTCATCAAACATTAGTTTGATAAGTGAGAAAAAGTGAAATCCTTTAGGATATCTGATTTGTTCCTTCTTTAGGATAAGGATCACAAGAAAAAGGGACAACATGACAAGTTTGAAGCCATGTGGTTGGGTCCCTACCAAATATATAAAATATTGGTTGAGTATGCATTCCACCTAAGGTTTCTAACTGGTGAGGATGTTTCATTGCTTATTAATAGATAGTCCCTTAAACACTACTTCCAATCTTGAATTAGCTTGGTAAATTCATGAAAATACTTTCTATTTCCTATTCATACTTTGTTTCATGTTTTGTTTCTTGATTTATTATTATCTTAGGTTATTTTCCCCTACTTTTCTCACATTTCATTATTGGTATGGTCTCATTACTTGTCTCTTTTTGGTTTGACCCACCTATTTTTACCTATAGGTTCCCTTATTGGTCTAATAATGAATAATAAAAGGCTTGTATGTTGGTATCTTGAATGACGCTCTAGTGCATAATTGATCTAAGTAGTTTTTAGCCTTAGATTATATTTCCAAATTAGTTTTGAAATCTTAAGATATCATGTGTGTTCTGAATTTGTTTGAGTGGGTTAAGTTTGGATAAAACTATTTTTTTAATGAAAATACTCTCATAACTAATCACAAAAATAAAATCTTAATGGTTTATGGGTTTTCCTAGATGAACCTTCTACGATGAATATCTAGGGTGAAAAATATATACTTCCACATTTTTCCTGATATAATGTGTATACACATAATATTTTTAAACTTTTATTGATTAATGACACTTTATATCTTACAAGAACCTATCAAGTCTCAATCTCTCTAAGTGCATGCCTTAAGGGGTTCACCAAAAAAAGGGTGGGTAGACTATTAGTGCTTCATAATATTGTTAATCCTCTTTCCACTTGACATCTACACACTTATTTCTTAAAGCCATTAACCCTAAGCTTACTCTTCTATGTCTTACCTATTCCAGTCTTTTCCTCTTTCCACCCCTCTTTTTCTTTGCTTAATCCTCTTTTGGATAGTTGGTTGTACTAGGTTGATTAGGTCAACCTAGTACAATTTATGGGTATTTTTAACTTTCTTAGCTTTTTAGCCTTTCGACCGTCCTAGCTTAGACCTAGTGAATTGCCCTTGAAAACACACTAGGTTGACTAGGTTAACCCTATACAACTAACATTTTTAGAGGATTTAGGGAAAGATATGCCTATATATAATTTTATTTCCCACCATTTCATAAGATAATAATTAATAATGAATAAGTGTGAACGAACAATGATTTATTGACCATTCTACTTGAGGAATAGAGCTTAGGGTTCCATATTTTTTTGTAGATATGGATATTGTCTTGTGGAGATGTATTTTAGATGATTAGATAGGTTGTGTATCATAGATATAATTTATCTTCATTATTCTTACATACCACAATAATCTCTTGTGAATCACCTTAGCCAAGGGAGAAATTAAGGCTCAATGGGTTTGTCTTTAAAGATAAGTATTCCTAACTTTATTTCTCCTTTGTAAGAGTAGATATATAATGCATTTATATTCTTCTCCCATGTATTAAGGTTTTATATACATTGATGTGAGTATATGTATTCCAAAACATGTTTAGTTTAGTTATTTTATTGTTTCTAACCCCCACTTTATGCCACAAGCTTTGGTGTACACTAGATTAGATTTAATTTCCTTATATTAGAATAAGTGAATGATTTAAACCTTAAAAATCCATTAGGGTTCTTATGTGATTGTGTTAGACTATAGGATTTGTAACCCTTCCTATAATTATATGTAATGATAAGTGATCCCCTAATTGGGTCTAGTGGATCCCCAAATTGGTCATGCCCATGCTTAACAAGTGTATCCCAAATCAGAAGTGTAGGTATGCTCTATCTTCTCTAATATAGACATGATGCATTTCTTATTTCATATATTCTAGTGAACCTAACATGAAAATAACCCTTGTAAGATTTATATCACTTATTTTCATTTTTTTAGTCATTATTTTTATCATACTAGACTGATATATAGACCTAGTTTTTTTACTTTTGTGCATAGGTTTTTAGGAATAGGCAACTAAATCAACCCAATTGATATAGTATAGGTTTCCATCATTTTAGACACCTAGTTTAGCCTACTAGGTTGACCTAGTCCATCCTATACATTTTTAGCACTCTACATCAGGTTTTTGCATAATATGATTGATCTTGTCAACCCAGTTTGTAGGTTTTACCAACATACTTCAAGGTTTTTCATCAGTAATCTTCCTTCATTTTATTTTTGATCCACCAAGGTTCCTTTCTACCTCTCTATTTATTTCTTTTCTATATTTATTTTCATATTTTGTAGTCTTTATAACCACCCTTACATAGTCAACTAGATCGACACTACCAACTCAATTCTATGTTCTATGTGTTATCTAAAATAACTAGGTTAACCCTATCGACCTTGTACATTTTCAGACATTACTTCTATAGTAAAATTTCATCCCTATCAATGCTATTCTATATTTTGTGTATATAGTGTCAACACTATACCTTGTTTCAATTTGGAATTAATCTCTATATGCTAGTAATTATTTCACACTTTCCTTTCTTATTTCTTGCATGCTTAGAATAGTTCACATAGTCTAATTAGGGATTTTTAATTAATCACTTAGTCTCACTATTTATATTTATGCACACATGACCAAATCATAAAAACATAAACAAACACTTTAATATTTTGTCTAACCTAGGCCAACCTACTTGGATTTCATCACAAAGGGGGAAGTTGAATTGATATTATGGTCAAGTATAAATGATGGTTAATGGTATATTCTAGATAAGCACTCAACACCCTTATCACTATAATGTGTGAATTGAGGGGGTAATCCCCAATACCAAGCCTATATCATTATCACTATATTCCCTTTTAGCCCAAACTACTTAAAACCATGCTTAGATTGATATCGATTACCTTTCTTATATCCAACTTCAAATCACATTAAAAATCATATCTTAATAATCTAATAAACATTTAGGTTGACCAATTAGTTAGCTCTTTAATTTTCAAGTTGATTACTTTCTCTTTGCTCAATTATGTGTTTAGAAACTTGCATTAGCCAACATTAGTGCAAGATTTTGTTTTATGTGCTTCAATTGGATTGGCCAACATTAATCCAATTGGATGTCTATATCCTTTCAATACTTACTAATTTTCATTATTTGAAAAATTAACTTGTTTCATTTTCATAATCTATTTTTAGGCTTTTTGATTTCACTATCTACTGTACTAGATCAACCTAGTCAACTCAGTAGTTTTTATACCTTCTATACAGTGTACTCAATCAACCTAATCGACCCTATACAATTTTACAATCTCTATTTTTGTGCTAGATTGACCCAATTGACCCTATATTATTTTAGTCACCTCTTTATCCTTTAATTTTTCATCTCTCTTATTTTCCCTTCATCATGAACTTTTTGTTGGATAATGACATTGAGTTACAATCAATAGACATGATGAACTTTACCAATCCTAATAGGATCTCCCATAAATAGACAAGGGATCCTCTTTTATATGTTAGTAATGTTAATATTTCCATTCACACAATGAACTATGGGACCCCTCATAATACCTCTTCACAACATAATCCTATTTTATTATTAGAAGACCAACCTGAGTTAGAGTATACTCCCAAAATTCTTTTTTTTATTTCTAAGTTTCCTCAACATTGAGTAAAGGATACTTCTACCATTTATAACCTCATGATTAGTGGTCAAATCAAAGATCCTCATTCACCTACACATATAGTCAATACTATATTTGGGGGTACCACTTTCTTTAATTCTCAACCTCTTCCTTCAATTTTGACTCCTCCTTATGCCATGACATATTCTTCTCTAACCTCCTCTACCTCCATGCCTATTATCTTAAATAACATGGTAGGTTCTATATCTAGTGGGACTCTCATAAGACCCACTATCCTTCATCCTTACAATAGTTAATTATTTTCTACCCAAGGTAATCATGCTTCTAGCACTTCTCAACCATTAACTATTTCATCTTTTGGTACACAAATAAATTTTACCTCTAGTGCCTCACATTCTCATCATTCATCTCAAGCTCATATCAGCACTAATAATGGTACCCAATAAACTAATACCAACACAAATACCAATTCTAATGCTTCTAATGTTAATCAAACACATCAAATTTTATTGTAAACTCTCAATAAAATGAATACCTTTCAAACTCATAACACAAATCAAATGATGAGAATGCAAAACCACTGTATTAATCTTCAATTCTATTTTAAACCAATGGTTTGGGGAACACATAAGCAAAATGTTACCCCTCCCCCTCTTTGAGATTCTCAAGAAAATCTCATTCCTGAACCTCATTTATTCAATAAAGCCATCAAGCATACAAAATGAACCTCTCACTACTCAAATTCCCAACATTAATATAGGAGGTATAACACCTACAATTTCTTATAATGGGTTAACCGATCCTACCCTTCACCTCAAAACATTTGGTGATATTTATAAGGATTGGGTCAAATTAAACACCTTTGTTTCTACCAAGATCCTAGCTAAAACTCTCACAGGTGATGCCTTAGATTGGTAAAATCAACTTAAATCTCATTCCATTTCTTGTATGGAGGATTTAGTAAATGCTTTAGTTGAATAATTACAAAATAATGATCTTCCTAAAAACACTTTGGCCCATTTCATTAATTGCAAACAACATGAGAATGAAATTGTCCAAGTTTTTGTTAAGATATGAAAAACTTTGTCAAATAAATGTGAATAGAACATGGTGGATGATAATATTTTTCATCTCTTTACAAATTCTCTCTTTCTTGAATTATAATATCGAGTTCACACTCTTTCTCCATGCATTTTAGAGGAGACTATTGACTAGGCTAAACATAAAAATTTCCTAATACATCAATTTGAGCCACCCTAACCTTATGTGGGTCCTCATCTCTTACTCAAAAATAAAAATTGTAATATCACTAATGATGGTGTTATCGATTCTTATGACACCATTTATAATGTTCAAGCTATCATTCCTAATCCTTCTTCAAAACCAACTCTTTTTCAATAATATACCAATCCTCATTTTTCTTCACCAAATAATATTAACATTGACACACCTCTATCCTTAGCTGAATTGATTAAATGTTTACCTAGGCCTCTTCCACGAGAGCTTAAACTTACTCATCCTATGAAATCTTGGTATGATCCTAAATTTTTTTGTTGGTTTCACACTAGTTGGGGTCACTCAAATGAAACCTATAGATAACTTCATAATTTAGCTATGGATTTTTTTCTGGACCTAATTTTTATCATGATTCCATTATCCATAAGCATCAACAAGCCTATGAAATTGCTTTCAAGGACTATAAATAACATGAGAAAAATCAAGACTTAAATCAATCTAATTCTCATTTAGCTATCTATAAAGATCCTTTACCTGATCATCAACCTATTCAAGACAACCAAGATAATCCCACCCCTTCCACTAACAACATAAAAAGTCTTATTGAACCAAATTCTAAAGATAATGTGGTTAGCATGACTAGTATGTGAATGGTGGTGGCTTTCATTGATTCCCAACCTATCTACACTCCTTCATCTAAGACATATCATGTTTTTTAGGATTATTATTTAACTCATTTAAATGAGTTGGGGTAAGATGACCTAGTTACTTTTGACAATCCAATTTATGATTCTCCCTTGGATAACACATCCCATACTATTTCTACCACTCATCCATCATCTTCCAATACTAATGATAACCAAGCTTCTACTAACACTTCTTCTTCCCATTCTCAAAATCAATTTAAACCAACCACTTATTTATCAAACCATGATTTACAACATTTTTCTAAACATCCTCCTTATTCTTATTATCAACATAAATTTCAATGTACTTTGACTCCTCCATCTAGGGATATATTTAATCACTACACACCTTTATTTAATAACATTATTATGGGTTATGATGAATGGGATCCCATTACAGATCTCACTAATCTCCCTCTTGTCATCAAATTATATACCCTAGGACATTCTATGAAGCTCTTTCAATTTGATGCAACATTGAATCATCCCTCAAGTTTATGGGAACTTGTAAGAGAGATGAATCTCTAGGATTGAAAAAGGATAGCTCCCTAGATATGATTTGATGTGCTTATGCCATTGAAACTACCTATTATCAGTGAAAAGGGAGAGAAAGATACATAAATCAAACCTAAACTAGGAGGTGACACACAAATAATTGATTCCATTCATACACTTGGAACTTGTATAATGAACTAAGACAACCAAACTAGGCTCACACCATCAATGGAGATCCCTATAATTAGTGTTTCTCATGAAGGAAAATAACAACTCAAAAAATTAAGGCAAGTGAAGGTAAGATCATATATGACTCTACCAAACTCATACAAACTTCAAGAGTCTATTTTAGTAGCATAAAATTCATGAAACCCATTGGGAGAGAAGTCAATTTATAACAAAACTTTCAAGGATTGCATGAAAATAAGATAAACACAATCTATACTTGACATTCAAGATGGATCACTTCAACACATAGTTCAAATGAACTTAGAGTATAACCAACTTACTTCTCATTATCTCAAATAAAAATCAAGGTACAATTTTGGTAGGGCTTCACCATACCAAGAGTTAGAATCCTTTACAATATCCAAAATGGATTACATTTATAGAACTTGGAGGAAGAGAGAGAAAAGAGAAGTTGAAAAGGCACAAAGGACATGTGTCATGAAGTGAATATTAGTTATAATTGCATATATAAGAGCTGTGGAGTGAGCTATGTTATGTCATGAAGGTGTACTTATCCAAAAAAGTAATAAAGATAGTGAAAAGTGGCACAAAACCTACAAGTTTGGCATAAAAAACTACCTATATGATTTTCCTTCAAAAACTATCCTTATACCTATATATGTGTTAGGTGAATATTTTATCACCAACTAACTAAAGACAAAATGGTTATATCAACCACATTGCAATGAGATAAGTCTCTCCTCTCAACAAGGGGAGGCTCCCTATAAACTATCACAAACTTAAATTATACTAAATATTAACTCAAGGGTGAGATCATATCATCTATTTCTCTTTTTTTAGAAATGATGTTCACAAAATAAAGGAAAACTTCCTTGATATTAACTGAATCCACAAGAAACCCACGAGAGCACAAAGTCTATCATTGCTTTTCTTACTAATTTATGACTGTAGAATGAGGTGAAGCACAAAGTCTTCACCAAAAACTACATCAAAGTATAAAATTACAAAATATAAAAGTAGTTCAAAGCCTTGCCAATATCCTTTGTTCTAAAACACAAACTAAAGATAATTATTCTAGCACAAAGTCTCCATAATTAATTTCAGAACATCTCCTAGATTATTTTCACTTACTCTACTTATTTGATTAGATAGATAAGATTATACTAGGAAAATGATATAAGAATAATTTACTACATAACACAAGTTATTTCAACATAAAGTTTGAAAGGTCACTTGCTTTCTCATTCACCTGATGAAATTTGATTTACAATCTGAGCTCAAAGTCTCAAAATGCCTTTCAATTTTGGTAGAGTTTTGCTTCCAATAACTAAGAGCTCTCTATTACAAAAGAGGCCCTATTTATTTATAGGGAGAGGCCTTGAGGACTTTTGGAAAAACTCAACTACTTTGACCTAGTCAGAGATAGGAGTCCTTAATGACTTTGATGTCCTATATTTTTACATGTAATTACATCCAAAAAAATTACACATAAAGATGTCTAGAGTGGTTAGAAAAGTACATCTAAGAAGTGAAAATTAAATCAAAGGGAAATTGATTCAATTCGTATCCCCATCTTTCTTCATGTGAGCATCGTACATAGTGAAAGCTGCCTACATCTCGATATTGTATGGATTAACAATGTTTCTAAAAATCATCTTAGCTTTGACCATGATATCTTTTGCTGTTGTGACTAATTTAGCATGATTATCCAACTTGGTATTTAGATTATCCAGAGTTAATTAATTATCCAAAATGTTTTCCATAGAGTTTATTGAAAATGTCTTATCTTAAAATTCTTTTTGGAACATACCTTCAAATTCTTGAAACATTTCTTCTGCTAAAAGGAATTGGTTAACTTGTTATGTAAGTTTGCAAGGTAAATCCTCCAATTTGTGAGAAAGACTAACATCACTCTAATCATTGAGTTTCATTGAATATTTGAGGTTATCGATCAACTATCCAAGCACTTGACTCCTATATGTTAATGCCTCTTTAGTTTTAATGTAAGAGTTTCTATCAATAATGACCCCAATGGATATTAGGGTGCTTATTTTCAATTTCCTCATATCCAACCATTTATCAAGATACTTTTTAGTGCTTTCAATGTCATGAGAAATAACATTGATGAGATCATCAAGTTTTTCTTTTATTTTTCTCATTTTATCTGTCTTCTCAAATAACTCTGTGAGTAGGGAAACTCCTTGTGCATGCATCTTATCCAATTACTCTTCAAGTACTTTTCCCTTGAGGTAGGTCTTTTCTACTTTTTGAATAATGGGGTCTTCTATAGAAATGGCCTCAAGAGCAACCATTTCTAAAGTGAAATTGATTCCCCTAACCACAATAGTTAATTACTCCACCATAGCTTTGTAGCGATCCTTCATCTCTTTTTCTCTATCAAATTTTTGGATCAAGATGTCCATAGCTGACTGCATGTCACTCTTGGCACTCTCATGAGTTATCTTACCTAATTCAACCCTAGAGATAGAGTAATCATCTATATCAAAATTTTTAATGACTGAATCTTATGGAGGTCTTGTAATTTCTATAAATTTGTGTCCCTTATCCCCAATCATTTTTGATAGAATCCTCAGCTTTTTTGGAGCCTTGGATTTTACTAGCATTAGCTTATTGAAATTAAAGTCACCTGAAGAGATGGATTTTTTCTTCCTTTTTGGAGTGTAATCTGATAACCATGGTGGGATCATGAAAGTACTCACATTAGGATATACCTCCATTGTTAGCATCATCATAGTTGTACTTGTACAAGTAGTGGAAACAATAGGTGGAGTATCAGTAAAAATTTCACCTTTTACTAAGTGATCAAAAGTAGAACCATCTCCAATATCAAAAGGTGGGGATGACAAACTAGGAATTAACCTTTAAGGATGAAGAATGTCCTCAAAAGTGCCATGAGGGTTGTTAAAAACCATTTTGAAAGAAGAGGTTGATCCAAAAGAGGGAACATTAATTGGGGAAGTAGGTGAAGGAACTGCAATTGGTGTGTCAGGTGGTGAAGAAGAGATTCTTGTTCTTGGTTGCATAATCTCTTATGGAGACAAAGTTTCCTCTCCTCATTGATTTATATGTCTATCATCATTCTCCATCTATTCCATTGTTGGTTCTTCAGTGCTTCACTTCTCAACCTCCATATATTCTATTTCTAACTCTTTTTCCACAACTTTTGACTTCTTAGTCACAAATACGATCTTTAGCTTATGTGGCTGGAAGAGGAAGGAACATCACTTTTATTATTCATCCTATTATCTACTCTTTTTCTCATTTCCTCTTGAAATTTTGCTTCTGAACCTATGATGAATTCTTTCAAAGTGATTCCTTTATTTACTAACCAATTATTGGTGTTTCCCAATATTGGTTCAAATCTTTTCCTTAAGGAGTCAACTACTTTTGTGACCATTGGATTGGGGGAAGAGGGGCATTGGAAACTTGTTTAGCATTGTATCTATCATTAATCAAATCTCCATCATCTACTGAATTTTTAGGGATATCAGTAAGTCTTAGATATTCTATCTACTCAAGAGATAACCTACTGTAGTCCATTTTCCTGATATCTTCCATTGTCCTCAAATCTACCTAAACATCTTCAATCATAGGTTCATGAAATTGATTTTTTCTCTTGATTGTGTCATTTATGCCCCTATAATCAAAATTTGGTCTTCTATTGAATTGCTTCATGGTTATGAGCTCCATTTTAGTTTCCATAACTCTAGTTTTCTATTGAGACTAGGCTTCTTGAGCTCCATCTATTTATTCTGTATGATAATTATTTGCCTGCATAGATCCATCAAGACCAATTTTTCTGAAGGGAATCTTGGAAGCATATAAGGATGACCTTGGAGAAAGCCAACCCATAGGTATGAAAAATAAATAAATTGCAAGAACATATATCCAAAATCATTCACAACTACCCAGGCCTCAACTGACATTCTTCTTTATTCTAAGTAAGGATCAAAGAGACACAAAAATAATACAAATAAAGTGTCATTTACTCTTCTAAAATGATGGATAGAACCCTTTAATGTTAATTGAGAGTAGTATGGATGCACTGGGGTTACTCTCCTATCGCCTTCTGATGTTAAACATGAAAAGGTTCTCATTGAAGCTGCAATATACACTAGGTAAAAAGTCATGTAGAATTTGAAGGTGGTACATACCTTCATCAATTTCTCATGCAGAGCATTGTTGACTTGTTCTCTCTAAAAGATGATTTATTTGCCTTGGAGAATTTTATTGATGAAGGGATACATCCATTCATGAAATTGTGAGGAAAAAGGTAAACCTCTTACCCTACTAAGAAAAGTGATTAGATCACTGACTTCTCCTGAAAAGTCACTCTTTGAAAAACTTCATGGCCATCTTAATAAATTTGCCCCTAGAGTCTTGAGCCATTTATTGTTGATTACTTTCTTCACTTTTTTAGTATCTTTATCATATTCTCTTTGTACTTTGACAAAATCAAGCTTTATTACTTCAATAGAAGGAGGACACATGAATAATTTATCAATGAACTCAAGATCCAGTCTAATTACCACATTACCAATAGCATCTAACATAGCCATGGTATCCTTATTATAGAACTAAGCACACTAGAGAACAAATTCAATGTTGTGAGCTTCTATAGGGAAAGAAGATACCAAATGAATATTGTTATCAATTATCTTATTCATTTCATGGTTGGGATTGCTTGATTTAGTTATTTCCATGAACTCATCCATATCCACATGACCGATCTCTGTATCTTTAATGTCATCAACATTAGAAGTAACTAAGGTGAATAGAAAAACACTTTGATATTTATACTTCATTGTCTTTGACTTCTTCATAGAAACCTTAGTCATCTGGAAGAGCTTTTGTCAAAATGATGTCAATGAAGAAGGATCCACAAGAGAAACTACAACAAAATTCATGATCATGCAATTAGGGGAAATACTATCAATCTCAGAAAACTACTATCAATGATCATGACCATGGGGATGCACTTGAAAGGGCTAAAGTGTGAGTAGGCTGAAAACTAAAAGAAAGTAGGTTCAAAAAAGCAAAGCTAAAAATTTCTATGGGTTAGGAAATTTGAAGGAATGTTTACATGGGTGACAAAAATTGCCACCCTTGCATATGAGGGGTATTATCTTTGGTATCAGTGGCAAAAATCACCAACCTTATAGGAAGGTAAAATCCACATTTATGTAGTGGTGGAAACTTTTGCTACCCTTGTAGGTCAGGTTTATGTAGGGACATCAAAAATCATTGCTTCTGCATAAAGCTAGGTCTAAAATTGGTAAGGGTGGAAAAAATCACTAACCTTGCAGGTAGATGTGTGTAGGGAATGTTTCAATGGTAAAACCCACCACTCTTATAGGTAAAAATTCACTTGTGCAGTAGAATTTGATTTCTTAGGCTATTACCTAGTAGACCTATTCAGAGAAGTGAGGGTGGCTATTTTTAAATGACGAGAAAACATAGGTCAAGTAGAAACTAGTTTTACATGCACTAGGGTTTGGACATTTTTAGCCACCAAGGCTCACTAGGGTAAAAAACAAAATAGGGGGGAGTTGAACTATAGAAAACAAAACCTAAAGAGAAAGAAATAAGAAAAAATTGAAGGAAAAGAAAACAAAAAACAAAAACCTAGAAACAAACAAACTAAAAAGTAAAACTTACCTGGTAATTTCAAAATCCTAATATTGAATCTATTAAATTCAAAATCCTACTCATTCATGTGGTTGAATGATTATAGGGAGGAGTAGATAAATTAAAATGAGAAACAAATAGTAATAAAAAGCCCCAAAATAAGGCTCAACCACTCGACGTGCATGGCCATAAATGCTACATGAAAATTGAGATCATGCATTGGTGGCAAAAATCTCCACTCTTGCATGTAACAGAGAAAAATATGCATTGGCAATGAAATTTTTTTCCCATGCATGAAAGGAGAATAAGTATGCAAGGGTGGTGATTTTCATCGCTCTTGCATGAAAAAATGAAGGAAAATGCAAGGGTGATGAAAATCACCACTCTTACATGAAAAACCAAAATAACCTGCAAGAGAGGTGATTTTCACCACTATTACACTTAAATATTGAAAACATGAAAAAATGGTGAAAATCACTGCTAGTGCATGGAAAAACCAAAAATTTTCTAACACATTAAAAACTATAAAAATCTAACATTTGATCAGATCAACACTACAACAAGTTTCACATTTTTTGATAAATCATAATGAGGGAGCATTACAAACTTTTTCAGGATGTTAGTCAACTTCGCTTGAGAACAAGAGAAACCTACCTTGAACAACAAAATTAGAGTGAAGATCATGAAATGGACAAGATTCGTAGGGGTTGTCCCTAAAATGAATGTGGTAGATTTTGGGAATAATTACTAGCTCCAACTGGGGAACTTCCATCATTAAACTTTGAAATGATTAAAGGGAGTAAAATATAGTCTCTAAGTTCCTTCATCCATGCCATTAGGCCATGGAGTCAAGCTACCAAAAATATTAAGACACAAAAAACTAAACAAAAAGATAAATAAAAACATAAAACTATACAGATGTACAAATGAACATAGCTTATACTTCAAGGATTGAAGTGGTTTAGATGCTGCCCATTGTGAGGCAATGGGAATGGTGTTACATCTTGATATTCTAGAAAGAAACTATTTTCACCATAGAATTGATGAATGGTGAATGGACCTCTCCATGAGGAATCAAATTTTCCATGCATTCCTTTTGGTTCTCTCCTCTTGTCCCACAACAAGACTTGATCCCCAATCTGAAACTCATGAATCCTTATTTTTTTATCGAAGACTTTCTTTACCTAATTTTGATGTTCAGTAATATGGTCCACTACCATCGTTCATTTCTCTTCTAACTCAGTTAGGTACATGATCCTCTTATCAAGAGAATTTTCAAAAGTTTGATCTTCTACTACCTTTGCCAACTTCAGTGCTGGTAGTTGCAGGGTAATTAGTATCTCTGAATTCAAACCATATAAAATTTGAAATGGTGACATACCTATTGCCTTCTTAGGTGTAATCCTATCTACCCATAAAGCATCAAACAATGCTTTATGCCATGTTCTCTGATTATCATCTACTAGTTTCCTGATAATAGTAAGCAGATTCTTGTTGTTTAATTTTGCTTGACCATTTCTTTACGAATAATAGTTTGAGGAGTGGGAGAGAATAATCCCATGATTGTATAAAAAGTCAGTGATCTCATGAGAAGAGAAATAAGTGGCATTATCTACTATAATCTTATTTGTAACTTCAAATTGGGAAACAACATTTTCCTTAAGGAAATTACATACTACTTCTGAAGTGGCATGCTTAACTAGAATGGCTTCCACCCACTTGGTAAAATAATCTATATTGGTGAGAACATAATTGTGTCTATCACTTGAAGATGGGTTAACGGTGCCAATAAAATCAATACCCCATTTCTGAAAAGGATCTTCAATCATGACCGACTTGAGAGGTAATGCGGAAAACTTAGATTTCCCAATGAACTGTTGACATAACTCACACCTATGTACCTAATTATACACATCTAAAAATAGTGTAGGCCAATAGTATCTAGCTCTTAGAATTTTGTGAGCCATCATGAGTGCATAAAAGTGTCCCCCACAAGCCAAATTATGGAAGGACTCCAAAAGTTTACTTTGTTGGTCTTTATCCACACAACGAAGAAATACCCCATCAAGGATTCTTTTGTACAAACCATTGTCTCACAAGACATAGTTACTATCTTTCAACTTAACACTTATTTTTTATTTATAAGATAGATGGGTAAGACACTCACCATAAGTAAAAAAATGAGTGATATTGGAATACCACTCATCAGTAGTAGTGACAAAGAGAACTGTAGGCATGTCTTCAACCTTTGCTTCTTCATGTCTTGTTTCTTTTGGTATGTTATCAGGAATTAATTGACAGAGACCTCTTCCATACACAAGCTTATTAGGTTTGATATCAAGATCAAACTCTTGAATTTTATCAATCCCATTTCCCCTTTTTGTACCAAACTCTTGTTGAGTTAAAATAGACTTTACTATTGTATCAGGCACTAGAATAGTAGTATGTGAATTTAAGATATAAAATCAGAAATGTTTTACCTCCTTAACCATAGCATAAGATTGATTTTCCATGTTTGAATATTTTAATTCATGAGATTTGAGAGGAAAACTCATAAATGATATGGGAGATTCCACACCTTCTTCATTATGTTGAACCAAAATGGCTGAAAGTATATGTTCAGAAGCATAACTATACACTATGAAGTCTTTGGTATAATCTGGACAAACCAGGATTGGGGCATGGGAAATATCCTTATTTATATCTTCAAATGTTGCTTTTCCTTTTGTATTCCAATGGAAATTAGCTTTACCCTTCATTATGTCAAAAATGTGGCAAGTTTTCTCTGTGAATTTAGGAATGAACCTTCGTATAAAATTCAACTTTCCAAAGAAAGCATGAACTACATTTTTACCAGTAGGTAGAGTAATATTTTAGATAGATTTGACTCTTTTTTAGTTTATATTTATGCCTTCTCAGGATACAATGTGACTGAGAAGTTTACCTTTTGTAACCCAAAAAACTGACATCTTTAGATTGAGAGAAATACCATTTTGCCAATAGCATTCTAGCACTTGTTTTAAGTGAAGCACATGATCAAGATGATGTTTAGGGAATATAGTCAAGTCATTAATATATACCAAAATAAACTTCGCTATTTCATCTCTGAAGGTAAGATTCATTGCTCTCTAGAAGGTGGCACCAGCATTGATCAGACCAAAAGGCATTATGTGATATGTAAATGTGCCCCAAGGTGTAGTGAAAGTGGTTTTATGCTGATCAACCTCATTAAATTCCACTTGATTATACTCAAAAAAACCATCTAACATAGATAACATATCTGAGCCAATTACTATTTGTAATACTTGATCCATGATAGGTAGAGGGTAGTTGTCCTTTAGAGAAGACTGATTGAGATCCATGAAATCAATGCAAATACGAATCTCTCTATTCTTTTTTTCTTATAGGAACTATGTTCATGATCTAGGTGGAATGATGAATTGGAAAAATTATTCTTGCATTCAATATCTTCTAAATCTCTGAGAGGATGGTACCTAATATTTTGGGATTGTATTGCCTTTGTTTCTACTTGTGAGGTAATGACCCAACTTTAAGGGGAATTTCATGCCAAATTTCTTTAGGCCTGAGAGATTTCAAATCATCATAATAATATGCCAAAACATCAATTTAATGGTGAAGAATATTAATTAATTTGAACTTTTCATCAGAAGTTTAACAATTCCCAATGTTGACCATTTTGGGATTTTCTTTCGTACTCAAATTTATTTGATCAAACTCATTGGAGAAACTTGAATCCATTTATCGCTGCTTGATATACCTATCGTGCTTATCAAATAACTTCTCAAGAGAAAAAAAAACCTTTTGGAAGTTTATTCACTTTGATTTGAAGAACTCTTCACCAATTTTTGAATCTATTTTGGGGATTGATTCCCATGGTGGAGATTCACTACCTTCAAAACAAATCTCCTCAAAGCTTTCCATTTTTTCTAGAAAATCAATGATTTGATTGTCATCATTAAACACCTACTAATGGCTGACATTATCAGGTACACTTGGTCAAAAGACCAGCTCAATAGTGTACTTATTCCCTTTGAAATCTTTATGAGAACCATGAGGGTTGTCGAGACAGATAATTAATTCACATGATTATTAAACTCTCTTGGTACTATAGAAATATTGAAAGCAACAAATTTTTTGATGCTATCCCATACAAGATTGTGATAATGTCACAGTCTTTAATTTTTGGTTTGGTACAAACTTTGCACTTGACAAACCACCAATTCAACATCTCCTCGGGCATGAAGAATTTTAATGCCTTTAGCACGAGCAACTTTTAATCCCAACAACAAAGATTCATATTCAGTGGTGTTTTTGGTATTGTCAAATTACAACTTATATGAGTAAGGGAAAATATCTCCTTGTGGGGATATCAAAACAATTTTTGCTCTAAAACTGGTAGGAGAGTAGCTACCATCAAATTTTAAAATCCAAACATCATTAGAATTTGATCTTCTTAAATATTTCCCTTCATTAATAAGGGAAGGTTCCTTTTTACTTAAACTTTGTTCTAAAAATTCTTCTAATTTTTTGTCTTAATTTTTTGAATTTTCACCTAATGAACTTTCATTTGATGAGCTAAAAACATCTTCAGTGGACTGAAAATTATTACCCATTCCTGAGGATTCAACCAAAATTTGAGCTTCAAGGTCTAACATTTGGGTAACTATATATTTTGACTCTTTCTCAAGAAGCAAATTTTTCATGATGACTTTAATAGGTATCCTTACTTTAGATAGATCCATGTTCAACTCTCCACCTACATCTTTGCAAAAATTACGTTCAAGTAGAATGCCATAGGAATCTAGAACATTAGCCACTAAGACTGTCATCTTAATCTTCTTATCTGGAAAAGCTGTAAATGCAAATTGGGCATCTTTGATTTGACCCAAAAATGGTACTTGATTTTTTTTCCATGGAGACACATCTCCCAAAAGTCTTAGTTAAGGTAAGACTGAGAGAATCTACTACCTTGGCAAGAATAACATTATCAGAGGATCTAGAGTCTATTATATAGTTGCTCAACTTATGACCATTTATCAATAGATAAACAGAAAAAGGTTCTATTTTTTTGGGGGGAAACAAGAGGAGTAGCAACAAGATTATTTTGGGTGGATTTGTTCTTTGGGGGATCAAGAGTCACTTTTAGAAAATCTTGTCCTGTATGGATGGTTTTGCTTTTGATATATTTAGCCAACCTATCAAACTATTCAAGATTGGCTTGTAAGTACTCAACTTCAGACATTTAGATCTTGGTCTTCCTAGCATGATCAATTATGTCAAATAACTAAAATGAACTAGAAACAAAGGAAGTCCATCATTCTAATTTTTATTTGATGTGGCACTAGTCTAAGAAATAGAAGTAGAAGGTACATGATTATTTGAGGTACTTTCTTATTAGTCACTGGGTCCTTTGATTGGAAAGGTAGCAAAGTTCCCCATTTAGCAATTGAGATCACTAGTTGAGGTTCTTCTCTTTTTTTTCCCTTATCAACTTTTTGAGTTGACTATTTTTGGGACCTAGTAAAAATATCATATGATCCATCAAACACTTCTCCCTTTTTTGTAGCTTCATCTTAGTAATTCAGAAAACTAATGTTAGAGTCGCCAGCTAATTCTTCTTATCCTTCTGTAAAGATATTAGCATCATCTTCTTGGTCCAACTTAGGTTGCAAAGAGAGATCATTTTCAGCTTCATGATAACTAATTATTGAGTTGACCAATGTTACTTCAATGGCAAGTTTCCCTTGTGTGGGAGGAAGATGATTGGATTGCCCTTGATTTTTGGCATTATTGCCTTGATATGAGTTATTGGGAAATTTCCTCCTTAGTATATGTCTATAGGAAGGAGGGGTAGACATACCTTGGGACATTTGCCTTTTTAGAGCTAGCAATTCATTTGCTAACTTTTTTATAATAGAATCGATGGTGCTTATGGAATAACTTTCAATAGATGAGGAAAATTTATTTTTATTAGAATCTTTTCTTATCTTACCTACTAAGATAAGATCATCTTCAACCTTGGTAACTAAAATATGAGCTAAAAAATGATCTATAGGGCCAGCCCACCTTAATATAAAACTCACTTCAAGAAGTTGAGAATTGATAAAGAATCACTTCAAATTTTTTGGTGTTGGCTAAGCAATTTCATGGATCCTGTTCCATAACTTATTAAATTTAGTAATTAAGTCTCGCATAGGCTCATGAGGCTCTTTATTCATCTATGTAAGCTGAGCCAATAAGGCATGTGCATCTTCTATAGGTTTAAACCTAGCCTCAAACTTGGCCTTAAGAGTGTTCCAATTATTTATAGTCTAAGCTTAAAGGTGATAAAACCAATCTGTGGTAGTGCCTTGCAATGTTTATACAAATAGTATTACCTATATATCTTCATATTCAACACCTATCACACCACAGGCTATGCAAAAATCTATAATATGTTCATCAAGATAAACTTTCCCATCACCATAGAACTTGGGAAAATTCTTTCTCAAACTATGAGGTAGTTCATGTAAAGGTGGGGTTAGATTGAGAGGGCCAAAAGTGTTACCCCAAGGGCCTTTGGCTGCCATGATGTGATGATTAAAAGGAGGGATAACAAACCTTTATGGGGTATGTATGGACAAAACTCTACTAGCACTGGAACTAGAAGCTTCACTTGGTATTGCAAACCTAACATTGGTAGGAGGAAAACTCTTGGTTCACTAAAGGTGAGATCATGGAGGAAAAAGATCAAAATTATTTTTTTGCACCAACTCAAATACAAGATCATCAATACCTTGAGCTCTTTGGCTTCATGTATACCATGGATCTACTAGAATGTAGAATGAAAAAGAATTGGAAATGCTTTAATTTAAAGTGTGAAGCTTCAAATTTCATGTTCTTCCCTAGTGGAGTCACCAAAAAACTATTGGGTGAATAGTTTGTCACCAACTAACTGAAGCTAAAATGGTTATATCAACCACAGTGTAATGAGATAAACTCTCCTCTCAGTAACAGGAGGCTCCCAATAAACTATCACAAAATTAACTTATACTAAATACTAACTTAGGGGTGAGATCATATCATCCATTTCTCTTTTTTAGAAATGATGTTCACAAAACAAAGGAAAACTTCCTTGATATTAACTGAATCCACAAGAAACCCATGAGAGCACAAAGTCTACCATTTCTTTTCTTACTAATTTATGACTGTAGAATGAGGTGCAGCACAAAGTCTTCATGAAAAACTACATCAAAGTATAAACTTACAAAAGATTAAAGTAGTTCAAAGCCTTACCAATATCCTTTGTTCTAAAACACAAATTAAAGACAATTATATTAGTACAAAGTCTCTATAATTAGCTTCAAAACATCTCCTAGATTATTTTCACTTACTCTACTTATTTGATTAGATAGATAAGATTATACTAGGAAAAGGACATAAGAACAATTTCCTACATAATATAAGTTATTTCAACACAAAGTTTGAAAGGTCACTTGCTTTCTCATTCACTTGATGAAATTTGATTTACAATCTGAGCTCAAAGTCTCAAAATGCCTTTCAATTTTGGTAGAGTTTTACTTCCAATAACTAAGATATCTCTATTACAAAAGAGGCCTTATTTATTTATAGGGAGAGGCCTTGAAGACTTTTGGAAAAACTCAACTACTTTGACCTGGTCAAAGATAGGAGTCCTTATTGACTTTGATGTCTTATATTTTTACATGTAATTACATATGCAAAAATTACACATAAAGATGTCCAGAGTGGTTGCAAAAGTACATCTGAGAAGTGAAAATTAAATCAAAGGGAAATTGATTCAATTTGTATCCCCATCTTTCTTCATGTGAGCATCATACATAGTGAAAGCCGCCTGCACCCTAATATGGTCTAGATTAACAGTGTTTCTAAAAATCATCTTAGCTCTGACCATGGCATCTTTTGCTATTATGACTAATTTGGCATGACTAGCCAATTTGGTCTTTAGATTATCTAGAGTTAACTGATTATCCAAAATGTTATCCATAGAGTTTATTGAAAATGTCTTATCTTCAAATTCTTTCTAGAACATACCTTCAAATTTTTGAATCATTTCTTTTGCTGAAAGGAATTGGTTATCTTGTGATGTAAGTCTACAAGGTAGGTCCTCCAATTTGTGAAAAATACTAACATCACTTTGATCACTGAGTTTCTTTGAAGATTTGAGATCACTAATCAACTCTCTAAGAACCTGACTCCTATATGTTAATCCCTCTTTAGTTTCAATGTAAGTGTCTCTATCAATAATGACCCCAATGGATATTAGGGTGCTTATTTTCAATTTCCTCATATCCACCCATTTATCAAGATACTTTTCAATGCTTTCAATGTCATGAGAAATAGCATTGATGAGATCATCAAGTTTTTATTTTATTTTTTTCATTTTATCTGTCTTCTTAGATAACTCTATGAGTAGGGAAACTCCTTGTGCATGCATCTTGTCCAAGTACTCTTCAAGTACTTTTCCCTTGAGGTAGGTCTTTCTTGATTTTTGAATAATGGGGTCTTTTATAGGTATGGCCTTAGGAGATACTGTTTCTAAAGTGAAAGTGATTTTCCTGACCACATCAATCAATTGTTTCACCATAGCTTTGTAGAGATCCTTCATCACTTTTTCTCTATCAAATTTTTGGATCAAGATGTCCATAGTTGAATGCACATCACTCTTGGCACTCTCATGAGTTATCTTACCTATTTAAACCCTAGAGATGGAATAATCAGCTATATCTAAATTTTTAATGACTACATCCTGTGGAGGTCTTGCAATTTCCAAAAAAAATTGTCCTTTATCCCCAATCATTTTTGAAATAATCCTCAGCTTTTTTGGAGCCTTGGCTTTTACCAGCATCAACTTATTGAAATAAAAGTCATCTAAAGAGATGGGTTTTTTCTTCCTTTTGGGAGTGTAAGCTAATAACCATGGTGGGAGCATGGAAGTACTCACATTAGGATCTACCTCCATTATTGGTGTCATCAGAGCTGTACTTGTATAAGTAGTGGAAATAATAGTTGGAGTATCAGTAAAAATTACACCTTTTACTAAGTTGTCAAAAGTAGAACCATCTCCAATATCAAATGATGGGGATGACAAACTGGGAATTGATCCTGAGGGATGAATAATGTCCTCAAAAGTGCCATGAGGGTTATAAAAAACCATTTTGGAAGAAGAGGGTGATCCAAAAGAGGGAACTTAAATGGGGAAGTAGGTGAAGGAACTACAATGTGTGTGTTAGGCAGGGAAGAAGAGATTCCTATTCCTAGTTCCACATTCTCTTATGGAGACAAAATTTCCTCTCCTCATTGATCTATAGGCCTATCATCAGTCTCCATCTATTTCATTGCTGGTTCTTCAGTGCTTCACTTCTCAACCTCCACATATTCTATTTCTGACTCATTTTCCACAACATTTGACATCTTAGTCACAAATATGATCTTCAGCTTATGTGGCCTGGAAGAGGAAGGAACATCACTTTTATTCTTCATCCTATTTTTTTCTCTTCTCATTTATTCTTGAAATTCAGCTTTTGAACTTGTGATGAATTCTTTCAAAGTGATTCCTTTATTTGATAACCAATTATTCATGTTTGCCAATATTAGTTCAAATCTTTTCCTTAAGGAAGTCATCTCCTTTTGTGACCATTGGATTGGGGGAAGAGGGGCATTGGATACTTGTTTAGCATTGTATCTATCATTAATCAAATCTCCATCATCCACTAAATTCTCAAGGATATCAACAAGTTCTATATATTTTATCTTCTCAAGAGATAACCTACTATAGTCCATTTTCCTAATATCTTCCGCTATCCTTAAGTCTACCCAAACATCTTCAATCATAAGTTCATAAAATTGGCTTTTTCTCCTAATTATGTTCTTTACACCCCTTTAATAAAAATTTGGTCTTCTTTTAAATTACTTCATGGTTACGAGCTACATTTTACTTTCCATAACTCTAGCTTTCCCAGTGGTTAACACTGAAAACCTACCAATTTCAATTGGGAACCTAAAATTGGGATTCTTGAGTTCCATCTCTTTATTATGTATGACAATTATTTGCCTACATAGCTCCATCAAGACCAATTTTTCTGAAGGGAATCTTGGAAGTATATAAGGATGACCTTGGAAAAAGCCAACCCGCAAGTATGAAAAAGGAAGAAAAATGTAAGGGCAACAAAAATTTCTGCTTCTGCATGAAAAACCAAAATAACCTGCAAGAGTGGTGATTTTTTCCACTATTTCACTTAAATATTGAAAACATGCAAAAGTGGCAAAAATCACCGCTAGTACATGGAAAAACAAAAAAAATTCTAACACCTTTAAAACTATCAAAAGCTGACATTTGATCAGATCAACACTACAATGAGTTTCACATTTTTTTAATAAATCATGATGAGGGAGTGTTGCAAACTTTTCTAGGATTTTAGTCAACTTCACCTGAGAATAAGAGAAACCTGCCTCGAACAACAAACTTAGAGTGAAGATCATGAAATGGATAAGTTTCTTAAGGGTTATCCCTAAAATGAGTGTGGCTGATTTTGGAAATAATAATATGGTTAGGTCTAATTATTTGTATAATCAATAAGGGTTACTAAAAATTCTCCACACTCATTAGATTGATCTTTGGCCATTGTTATTCTTGTGGACATGCAAAATCATCGCTAGCAGTTGCAAAAGGGCTCTCTTCCATGCACCTTCTCCACTAGAATTCAAAACTTAAAATTTTCATAACTAATCCATGCATAAGAGTTAATGATACTTTTCAAAGGTTATAATATCATTATTTTAAATAAAAAACCATAAAAAGGCCTCCCAAATTATACTTCACCTCTTTTTCCAAGTGTTTGCTAGCTAGCTGATTGGATTGGTTAAAAGTGAAGTCCTAGTTTGGGTACTTAAATGTTTATTCATTAGATGAGGTGAATTTTTGGAGTTATTTCAAGTGTAAATATTCCTCCCAAAGATTTCTTCATCTCCTAAATCCTTTTGTAGCTTGCACACCACTTAAAATAGTCAAACAAATACCTATTTTCATCTAATCCATACACTTTTTTAAAATAAATTCACATGTATGGGATAATCTAAGAGTCCTCTACAACCTCCAAGTGGTCTCATGGCTATCCCCTTTGATGTAGATGCTAAAAAATCCTCCCTTTCCCAATCGGGTCCCTATAAGGGTTTTACAAGGCTTTTTTAGAGGTTTTAGGTCTTAACATTTGTTCATAAAGAAAATAAATTAAACCTATAATAAAATACCATTGAGAGTTCTTCAAGTACCATCCCTAACTCCTATAAATTCCTTAGGGTCTCATGCAAATGGTCATGAAAGTTGTGAGCATTTAAACTTGACCTTCAAGAGGCTTTCATGCTTTCTTTGAGGGTTTTAGTATGTTTGGAGTTGGATATAGCTTCCTTTGGAGTTTCCATACCAATAAAAAAATGTTTCACATCTGAGTCTGACCTTCCAACATCTTCAAATCCCTTGGAGAGCTCAATAAGACTTCAAAATGGAAATTACCCTATTTTAGAACAAGAGCCATGCCTTGCCAATATGCTTATTTGAACTTTGTGAACTAAAAGATGAAAATAATATCATAAATTCATTAAAATATAATTAAAACTTAAAATTTACCCTTTTAAATATCACACAAAACATTAGAGTACCTAGGGAAGGCTAGAACTTGAAGTGACACCTCATTTGGTGTTGCGTTTGCATGTTTTCCCACTAGGTTTGCCTACAAGCCTCCCTATGTAGATAATTTACTTGGTACCCCAACCTTATAAATTGGTTTTTTAGGTCCCTCTATATGTCCCCAAATTTTACAAACCTCCTTCACTAGTCAGATTGAGCATAAGCCCTTCATTCTTCACTTCTCTCCAAAACTACCATTTTCTTACATGTAAGGAGTGACCCACCTCTAAGACAAAATGGAGGCATATTTAATTATTTTTGTGAGAAATATGAATGTTTTTTGATCTCCATAATTATATTATGAACAATTTTACTGAATTATTTCATCATATTCCATGTCTAAGTGGTCAAACTAACTCAACTTTGCCAAAAAGGGGTCAAAAACCCTATTTTTTGCATGTTTTCACCCAAACCTCCTTGTGACTCCTACTTGAAACCTTTTTTGATGAATTAAAAATATTTATACATATTTATCACCCTTATTACATGATTTTTTATCTTAGGTATCTAATCAAAACCTTTTTTTCTAGTGGAATATCACATTTGCTTCTTGAAACAAGGCTCCCCCTTACCCTGCCTATATGGATTGAGTCATTTGGCCTATGAGAAAAGGAGTCTAGAGGGATTATGTATATTTTGGGAGTGTAAATAAACTTACTTGATTCTAATAAATCAGGTTAAAATTCATGAATCCCTTCATACCTCTCTAGGAGGTCACCACTTGACACTTTGCCTTCTCAAACCTAGTACCTTGTCAAGACTGAGACAACAAACATGGGGTTTTTTCCTTTTGGATGATTCTCATTTATTGAATATAAATTTTCAAGGGTTATTATATTTTATATAACTCCTATATATTCAAAATTTATTTCACCATCTTCAAAACTTACTCTAGGATTTCTAGGCCTACCAGTTCTTCACTATTCTTGATTGAGACAATCATTCCTTGCTTTGACTATAGGTTGATAGGGTGATTTTTTATATTAAAAGGTATATTAAAACCCTTTATTATCTTCATATCATCATATAACATAATTTCACCACACTATATTCTTCACTTGGGCTCAATAATGACCTTACTTTAAATTGAGTTTGTATTACTTATGCCTTTGACCATGTATGTCTATTTATAGGCCTGTAGGCACATTTTGATATGTATTTAGCCCAAAAACTTATGAAATTAATTTTATTTTACTATTATATTCAAATATTACCATCATTTCATATTTTTTAGGCATGTTTTGAGCTTAATAGACTGCCCTTACCCTTGACTAGGACTAACTTCCAATGCTAGGCTGTAGGTGTGCATTCCTAGGCATGTAGGTTGCTATTTAGTCATTTGGAAAATGTCAATTTTCATTTGATGATGGTATATGGACCTTGTATTGTATAAAAATCATTAAAACTTCAACAACTTTCTCAAAACCATGCTTATTTTGCAAACTTTTGGTTCTCTACTTTTAGATGTCCTTCATAGTCCTGTGTATGGATAGAGGATGGCCTACAATGGTTACTTGAGGCAACCACATCCTAATTCATGATATAGGTGCTTGAATTTTTTTATTATGGTTTTTTAACTTATTTAACCTACTTATACATGCTTATAACTCCCTCAAGGTATGGCAACATCAACCTTCCCTCCAAAATCTTGTAGACTTTACTGCCTCTTTTCAGTGTTTTTTTGCTATTTTGGGAGATCTCAAAACTTACATGACCCTTGTATTTTAAAGATAAAAATTTTCATGATGGTTATCAAAGGATATAGCTATAATTTTGACATAATATTACTCCTCAAAATCAACTATAGTTTCAACTTAGGAAAATCAAAAATACCCCTGAGAGCTCTATTTAGTATGTTTAGGGACTCAGTCCCTAAAGTCAAAAATATTGCTCTTAGAGACATCCATATCCTAAGGCTCATCATTAGATATAAAATATAAAAATCACTTCCAAAACTCATGTAAATATTCCTTAGCTTTTTTTATCACTATCACGCATGAATGACTCCATTTGAAGGGATGAATCCTATAGGTGATAGTGTTGAATTACATGGATGGATAGAGGCATGAAAGGATGAAATTATGCAAGGTGAGAAGATATACAAAATAAAAAAATAATGGTATAAGGTAAAATCATTTGAAACCATCCTCTATTACCTTATTCCCATGTGGGAAACATGTAGAAAACAACTAGAGGTGAAGTTTTTCAAGGAAGTCTGCAAGTGTGGTTTTTAGGCCAAGAAACAAGCTTAAAAGGAAATCTATCAACAAATGAACTATCCAAAAAAATTATAATAATGGAAATATATTTTTATATCATGTATAATCCATTGAAACACTCAAACACATCAATTTAAAATAACAAAATTTGACACAAACCCAAACAATGACCCCCCATGGTTGATTATGCACAAGAACCTACCGAGGATCAAATTGATGGTTCATGAAGTAGGAATCACCAAATATAAAGTTAATATTATTTATTTTAAGATGAATAAAATAAATATCCACCCCCAATATAATTTCCTCCAACTTAAATTTTACAACCCATAGTGAGCACTTGAAGTTGACCTTCCTTTGCATGCCAAGACGAAAAGGAAGAAAAATGAGTTGAAGATGATTTTTTTTGTGAAAACAATGAAAAAAACCATGGATATTACCTTTTTGGAGGTTAATAGTTACTCTTCCCACGTTTTTAGCTAATGATGGACTTGAGAAGTTCGTACAAGTGCCTAAAAGCTCCTATTTTTAAGGGAAAACTACCATCCATTGAACATAACTACTTATTGCCTAAAAATAACTATTTTTGACTGATTATAACATTATCCACGTTGAAACTCACTTGGGAATCAAATTTCTTGCATAAAAATATGTACAAGTCATTAAATGGGCTAAAAATGGCCAAAAGCCCCCCTTTTCCATGTGAGACAAGACCTATGACCAATTCATGACTTGTAAGTATATTAAAACATATTAAGGACCAAATTAAGATATTTTAAACATAGTTTGACCCTTTTACTACTTTTGACTAGGGTTTACCAACCTTTGACTCAAGTTGACTAGCCTAGTGCATAAGGGGTGGACCTCAACAAGGACTAGGGAGAGGATTAACAAGATAATAGACCAAAATAACACCCTATAAGACACATGGGAATATTATAAAAAGTTTAAAATAGTATGAGTTTTACCAAATTTTACTTGGGGTCAAATTTGGTCAACATTTTTGGTGATTCCTAGGTGTGGCATGCTTGTTATGCCTAAGACCAGTTGCCTTACACCTCCATTGGGCATGGAGTCATGTATATGGACATTCTAACTGATTTGAGCAAAACTTTGACTCAAAGAACATAATATGGTTGACTCACACATATAGAATCAAAAACACACACATTAAGCAAAGGAAAGGAAACAAATGCATGCTATGAAGCACGTAGGAAACACAAGACAAACTGAAACAAGCATACTTAAACACTAACAAACTTGATATGAACACTTCCTCCTAGATCAAAGGGGTAGCTTGAAACCTTCTTGGCTTCATGACATAGAGGGATGAATTATTCATAAAAACTCTTAATATTTGGCATCAATGCCTCTATCTTCTTCATGGTGCTCAATAAAAAACAAGAAGCTCCAAATGGATTAGTCATAGAAATGAACTTCTCTTACAACTCAAGAAATTCAAGTTTCTCATAAGATTCTTCAACTTTGACCTCTAATGGTGATTCAACAAGGCTTGCATTATTTTTTACCATGATATTCTCAATGAGCTTGGGTTTCTCGTCTTGACATATGAGGTCATCAAGCTGATGTTCTTCATGTTCCAATGCATTTAAGGGTAATTAAAAATTAGATAGAGGTATGGACTCATCTCCAAGAACTATGTCTTCTACATTGGTTTCATGAGACTATTTCAAGATTATAGCTTCTTGAAGAGTGACTTGACCTTCATTCTTCATATTTTAATTCACTTCATGCTTGATATGGTCATCTATAGCTTCATGATCAGACATGGAGTATTCTTTCTTTTGGTTCAATAAGGGTGAGTTATGTTTGATATCCCCAAGTGGAGTTCCTATGATAAATTAATCTTCATCATCACTTATGTCATCCTCTTTCTCTATTTAAAATTGAATTTTTTCCTCCTTTGATGCTTCCTTAAAAGAGTTTTAATCTTCAAGGAGAGGGATGGTGGAAGAGAGATATATTAGTCTATGGGTTAGGGATGGAGTGTGGTGGTCATGGATGGGTATGGAGATGGGTGAAACCTATTGAATGGGATCTTGAGGGAGAGGTAAGATAGGATGAGAAATAGGAAGGAAATCTTTTTCATACAAGATTTCATCATCATTTTCATCTTCTTGAGGCTCTTCATAGTTTTTTGGAGATTCTTTTATAGCTGTAACTTGTTAAATATCCTCTTGAGTTTTGCATTTCTCTAACCTATCAATCGACCATTGAAAAACCTTTATTGCCATATAAAATCATTCACTAATGGAATATTTATTCTCTTCTTCAACATACCCCCACATGTCCATCAATAACCCAACCTAAACCCTTAACCAATACATAATACCACTAAGAGTTTCATCACAACACCTATCTAGCACACTCATATGGTTTTCCAATTCTAGAAACTTTGGAATAACTTCTCACACATTTAGAGAATGAGAGGTGTAGTAAGCTTGGACAAAGTGATTGGGTTGTTTAACTTCTTCAAGCAATGTTTTAAAAGCTTCATATTTTGCCTCCCAACTAATAGTGTTGCTTGACTCATCATAACAAGGCTGAGGTGAATATGGGTCATATGGCTGGTCAACAAAAACATACTCATTTGGAAAGGGAATAGGTTGACTATAATACTTCTATGACTCATAGTGAGGATGGTATTATTGATAGGACTATTGAGGAGGGTAGAAAGGGTCATAAAAGGGTTGATAGGGAGGTGTATGGTAAGTATTCTCCTCATAGCCATCCATATCAAATTCATAAGTCACATGAAGAGACAATAATTGATCAAAATATTCATCAATAGATACTTGGGCTGATTACAACTATAAATTCATTTATAGTCACCATTAGCATTTTCTTGCATGCTTTTAAAAGCTAATGAGAGAGAAGACACACCAACAATCTTCCCACTATTTTTACCTTGTCTCACTAGGTGTGCCAAAACTATTGTCATCAAATTATGCACCCTAGGAAATTATATGAAGCTATTTCAATATGATGCAACATTTAATCAGCCCTCAAGTTTTTGGTAACTTGTAAGAGAGATATGTCTCTAGGATTGAAAAGGAATAATGCCCTAGATATAAATTGATGTGACTATGATACTAAAACTACCTATTATGGGTGAAAATGGAGAGAAAGATACATAAGACAAACCTAAACTAGGAGGTGACACACGAATAATTTATTCCATTCAAACACTTGGAACTTTCATAATGAACTAAGACAACCAAACTAGCCTCACACCATCAATGGAGATTTCTAGCATTAGTGTTTCTCATGAAGGCAAATAACAACTCAAAAAATAAAGGAAAGTGAAAGGTAGGTCAGATATAACTCTACCAAACTCATACACACTTCAAGAGTCTATTTTATCAGCATACACTTCATGAAACTTTTTGGGAGAGAAGTCACTTTGCATCAACACATTCAAGGATTGCATGAAAACAAGATGAACTCAATCTATACTTGACTTTCAAGATGGATCACTTTAACACATAGTTCAAATTAACTTTCAAGAGGATAAAATAAAAATCAAGGTATAATTTTGGTAGGGTTTAACCATACCAAGAGTTTGAATCCTTTACAATAGCTAAAATGGCATACACTTATATAACTTGGAGGAAGAGAGAGAAAAGAGAAGTTTAAAAGGCATAAAGGACATCTATCACCAAGTAAATATTAGTTAAAATTTTATATAAGAGAGGTGTGTTGATTTATTCCATTAATGTGTACTTGTCCAAACAAGTCATAAATATAGTTGAAAGTGGCACAAAACCTACAAGTTTGACATACAAAACTGCTTAAATGATTTTCCTTCCAAAACTATCCTTATCCCTACATATGGTCAAGTATAATGATTTTTATAAGTAATAGGGGTTACTTAAAATTCTCCAGATGTATTATATTGATCTCTAACCATCCCTATTCTTGTGGACATGAAAAATCATCACTAGCAGTTTCAAAGGGGCTCTCTTCTATGCACCTTCTTCACTTGGCATTGAAAACTTCAAATTTTCATAAATAATCCATGAATAAGAGGGTATGACACTTTTAAAAGGTTTTCCTATCATAATTTTTAAGAAAAAACCATAAAAAAATCCTCCCAAATTGCTGTTCACCTCTTTCTCCAAGTGTTCACTAGTTGGCTCACTAGACTGGCTGAAAGTTAAGGCCTAGTTGGGGAACTTACAGGTTGATTCATGAGATTATGTGAATTTTAGGAGTTATATCAAGTGTAAATTTTCCTGTCAAAGTTATTTTAATCTCCTAAATCCTCTTGTATCTTTTACACCACTCAGAATGGTCAAAACAATCCCTATTTACCTCTGATCCGTACACTTTCATACAAGAAAGTCACATGTATCAGATAATATAATATTCCTCTATAACCTCTAGGTGGTTTCATGGTTATAACCTTTCATCTACACTCTCAAAAATCCTCCCTTTCCCATTTGGGTCCCTATAAGGGTTTTTATGGAAGTTTTAGGTCTTAACATTTGTTCATAAAGAAAAGTCATTAAACCTATGATAAAATGACACTGAGGGTTCCTCAAGGACCCTCCCTAACTCCTATAAATTACTTAGGGTCTCATGAAAATGGTCATGAAGTTTTTGAGCATTTAAACTTGACCTTCGAGTGGATTTCATGCTTTCTGTGAGGGTTTTAGTATGTTTGGAGTTGGATATGGCTTCTGTGGAGTTTCCTTACCAAAAAAAAGTTGTTTAAACTATGATTCTAACCTTCCAAAATTTTCAAATCCTTTGGAGAGCTCAACAAGACCTCAAAATGGAAGTTACCCCTATTTTAGAATAAGAGCAATGTCTTGCCAATAGGCTTGTTTGAAATTTGTAAACCAAAAGATGAAAATAATCATCATAAATTCATTAAAATATCATGAAAACATCACATTTATCCCTATAGACATCACACAAAACATTATAGTACCTAGGGAAATCTATAACTTGAAGTGACACCTCATTTGGGGTTGGGTTTGCATGTTTTCCCACTAGGTCTACCTGTAGACCTACTTATCTAGATCACTTCCTTTATATCACAACCTTCTATATTTGTTTCTAAGATCCATATATATGTACCCAAACTTTAGAAACCTCCTTAACTAGTTATATTGAGCACAAACCCTCCATTCTTCACTTCTCCCCAAAATAACCATTTTCCTACATATAAGGAGTGACCCACCATTGATACAAAACATAGGCATATTACCCTATTTTCATGATAAATATGAATGTTTCTTGAGCTCCATAAGGCTATTATGGTTTATTTTACTTAAGGGTTTCATCAAATTCCATTTCTAAGTGGTCAAACCAACTCAACTTTGCCAAAAAGGGGTCAAAAACCCTTTTTTACATGTTTTCACCCAATCCTCCTTGTGACTCTCCCTTATAACATTTATTGATGCATAAAAAATATGTATACATATTACTAACCCTTATTTCATGATTTTGGAGTTTAGGTATCCAATCAAAACCTTGTTTGCTAGTGGAATCTCACATTTTCCTCTTGAAACAATGCTCCCCTTTACCCTACCTGTATGGACTAAGTCATTTGGCCTATGAGAAAAGGATTTTAGATGGAGGGATGTTTTTGGAGTGTCATTACACTTAATTTATTCTAATAAATTAGGTTAAAATTCATGAATCCCTTCATACCTCTCTAGGAGGTCACCACTTGACACTTTGCCTTATCAAACCTAGTACCCTATCAGGGCTAAGATAATAAATATGGTTTTTTTTCCTTATAGATGTTTCTAATTTTGGTAATATAAATTTTAAAAGTTTTATTTTAGTTTCTATAACCCATATATATTACAAATTGATTTCACCATCTTCAAAACTTGCTCTAGGCTTTCTAGGCCTGTCAGTTCCTCACTGTTCATCTTGACTAAGATAATCATTCTTTACTTTGATTGTAGGTTTCTAGGGTTAGTTTTTATCTTAAAAAGTATATTAAAACCCTTTATTATCTTAATAGAATCATATCACATCATTTCAACACACTATATGCTTCACTTGGGCTCAAGAATGACCTTACTCCAAACTGACGTTGTATTACTTATGGCTCTGACTGTGTGTGTCTATGTACAGGCCTGTAGGCACATTTTTATATGTATTTAGCCAAAAAATTTATGAAATTTATTTTATTTTACTCTTATATTCAACTATTACCATCATTTCATATGATTATATGCATGGTTTGAGCTTAATAGACCTCCCTTACCCTAACTAGGACTAACTTCCAATGCTAGGTTGTAGGTGTGCATTCTTAGGCATATATGTTGCCATTTGGTCATTTAGGACATGTCAATGGTAATTTTATGATGGTATAGGGACATTTTATTGTATAAATATCATGAAAACTTCAAAAAATTTCTCGAAAACATGCTTATTTCACAAACTTTTGGTTCTCTACTTGTAGATGTCCTTCACAATCCTATGTATGAAAAGAGGATGGCCTACAATGGTCATTTGAGGCAACCACCTCCTCATTCATGATATAGGTGATTTAAGTTGATTATTAGGGTGTTTTAAATTTTTATCTATACTTATAAATTCTTATAACTCCCTCAAGGTATGGAAACATCAACATTCCCTCCAAAATCCTATAGACATTACTGCCTCTTTTCAATGCCTTTTTGCCATTTTGGGAGATCTCAAAAATTACATGACCCTTTTCCTTTCAAGCTAAAATTTGGCATGATTGTTATCCATGGATATAAATACAAGGTTTACATAAGATTAATCCTCAAAATCAACTATAGTTTCAACTTAAGAAAACCAAAAAGACCCTTAACAGCTCTATTTAGTGTGTTTAGGGACTTAGTCCCTAAAGTCAAAAATATTTCTCTTAGAGCCATCCATCCATATCCTAAGTATCATAATTAGATCTCAAACATAAAAATAATTTCCAAAACTCATGTAAACCTTACTTATATTTTCTTATTTCACTATCATGCATGAGTGCCTCCATTTAAAGGGATGAAACCTATAGGTGATAGTGTTGAATTACATGGATGGATAGAGGCATGGAAGGATGAAATTATGCAAGGTGAGAAGATATAAAAACTAAAAAAATCATGGTATATGGTCACAAAACTTGAAACCATCATGTATTCCATTTTTCCCACATGGGAAACCTGTAGAAAGTAGTTAGAGGTGAAGATTTGCAAGAAAGTCTTCAAGTGTGGTCTTTAGGCCAAGAAACAAGCCTAGAAGGAAATCTATCAACAAATGAATTATCCAAAACAAATATAAGAATTTAAATATATTTTAATATCATGTAGATACCTGTGTAATACTCAAACACATCAATTCAAAATAACAAAATTTGACACAAACCCAAATAGTGACCCCCCATGGTTGATCATACACAAGAAGCTACCTAAAATCAAACTGATAGTTCATGAAGTAGGAAAAACAAAATATCAAGTTCCTATTATTTATTTTAATATGAATCAAATAAATATCCACCACCAAGGGAATTTCCTCCAAATCAAAATGTACGGCCCATAGTGAGTACTTGAAGTTGACCTTCCTTTGCATGCCAATAGGAAAAGGGAGAAAAATGAGTTCCAGATGAAATTTTTTGTGAAAAAAATGAAAACAAAACGTGGATATGACCTTTGGGGAAGTGAGGAGTTATCTTCCCATTTTTTTAGCTAATGGTGGACTTGGGATGTCTGTATAATTGCCCAAAAGCTCTTATTTTTTAGGGAAAACTACCATCCACTAAACATAACTACTTCTTTCCTAACAAATAACTATTTTTGACATGATTCTAACATGATCCACGTTGAAACTCACCTGGGTGTAAAATTTTCTTGTTTAAAAATTTGTACAAGTCATTAAATGGGCTAAAAATGGCCAAAAGCCCCCCTTTTCCACATGAGACAAGCCCTATGACTAATCCATGACTTGTAAGCATATTAAAACATATTAAGGACCAAATTAGGATATTTTCAACACAATTTGACCCTTTTAATACCTTTAACTAGGGTTGACCAACCTTTAACTCATGTTGACTAGCTTAGTGCATAAGGGGTGGACCTTAACAAGGACTAGGGAGAGGATTAACAAGACAATAGACCAACATAAAAGCTTATAAGACACATGGGAATCTTATAAAAAATTTAAAATAGTATGGGTTATCCCAAATTTGACTTGGGATTAAATTTAGTCAACACTCTCATCTCAGATTCTTTATCTTGAGCTTATGAGGACTTCCTCACATCATACAAACCATCTTATGTAGCTCTTATTTGAGATGAATGTCCCTCATCCTCCCCCAGTAGGATGGGAGGTAGCTTTATCTAGTTCCAAAGTATTTTACAATAATGTGAAGAGATGTCTATCAACATTGATGAAACATAGACACTTCTCTTTCTCTTTGATTTCCTATAGCTTTTATGATTCCTAGTAAGATTTTGCTTCATGCAGATGATCTTACCTTATTTATTAGAATCCAAATAGGTGATATCCAAGTCAAGAATGCATTGATTGATGAGGGTTATATCACATGTGTCACTTCTCTTGATTTCATTAATACTCTTGGATATTTTGAATGCAATTTTAAATCTATACGTAACACATGCTAAGGATATGATAGAAGGTAAATGCCTCCTGTAGGTTGCATGTGGCTTCCAATTACCATCCCACCTATCACTATCCATGTGAAGGTGATGATTTTTATCTTCCCCCTTCTTATAACATCTTGATTGGTAGGCCATGGACTCACAGCATGAGAGATATCATTTCTTTTGCCTATTAATGCATTAAATTCCCTCACAATGGAGCCATTTACAAGATTTAGGGTGACAATAACCCTTTGAATTTCAAAAAATTCCAAGATCATGGTGTCTTCAAGATTCCTACTCTTGAGGCTTTACGTGGTGTTCCATTTTGTGAGTCTCAACATCTGAAATTTCTCATTAATTTAACTTGAGGTTATAATGGGCATCCTGAGCTCATCGTTAGCATTCCTCCTAACCTCTTAAATTTTGATGATGATGAGATTGATGAGATTAACTTAAAGATCAAAAATTCCAATCTCTTATCTCATCTCATCTTGAAACTTCCTGCTTCCTTGCAATTTTTTTTCTCATAAACCTCCTTGCAATGACATTCTCGTAGTCTTGACTAAGACTAGGCATTATATTCACCATGCTTCATCAGATGACAAGGTTATCCCTACTTGTGTCATTGATCTTCACACCCTAGAATATGACGATTTTTATTTTTTAGATGATTAGTTATTAGGTGGTATTGTGCAAGCTCATGATGCTGAGATTGTTCATTATCATTCTTCTTTACTTGAGTCTTTTCATGCATCTCATAATTTTTGTTCACTTATAGTTATTAATTTTTTCATTTTCCCCCTTTATCATAGGGTAGAGATGGCACTGACACCTCCAATTTTTAAGGAACCATATAGGAATATGCTCATGGATTGTGCTATGATCAGGCCTTACCAGTTTTCTATGTACCTTAACCCTTATAGTTGGTTTACCCCTAAGGTTAGTACAACTCTTCTTATACCTTATGAATATCCCACTCCTCCCTCAGTAGAGCCTACTATAGTTGAGCCTTTTCCCACTCCTACTATAGTTGATCTTTTTTTCTCCTACTATGGCTAAGTCTACCCCTATTTATGATGCTATCACTCCTTCTATTAAGACTAGTTCCATTCCTCCCTCATCATCATCCTCCCTTGGTGATGGTTTGATTCCCTTGCCTAATATGGCTTCTCTATCCACTAAATGGGTTTATGAGTGATCTATGAATTCTTCCACTCTTAGTATACCTCCTTCCATGAGTGCTTCTACTAAAACTACTCAAAAGCAGATAAGTTGCTTCCATGGGACATATAATCATTCTTCCACCCATTATCATAAGTTATGTAAATATATTTATACCTTGCATCCTTCTTCCCAATAATTATACAAATCCATACCTCCCCCAAAGGTATTTCTTGAATATCTACCTAAGTACAGTGAGGTATATTGTCTATGGCATCTATGTCATATCCATCACACTGATCATTATTGTATCCTACAATAACATCTTAAGGACCACTTTATAGCCATTTATAGTCCTTATACCACTCCTCCCATAGGTAATTCTCACAAGAAGGCTCCTCCTTCTTCTCCTATGGCTCCACATCCATTGGTTCCATCACCTCCTATGGTCCCTTTACCACCTTTTGTGCCTCCACTTGTGATTCCTTCACCTGTGGACCTTCCCTTACTCGTTGATTCTTCTCCACTAGTGATTATTACATCTCTAGTAGATCCCACTCCCACACATTATCTTAACCATACTTTAACTAATTTTACTCCTTATCATGATCCATCAAATATTCCTAATTTTTGAGTTGAAGAGATCAAAAAAGAAGTATTTTCCCAGTATTCATTAAATATTGATGAAACTTTAGTAGTAGTATGTATCCATCTTCATAGAGACTTATCTAATGTATTAAATAATATGTGTGGATAGATTTACTAGTATTTATGAGAAAATTCATGATATTTTCATTTATATATTTGATTGGACGTGTTCTCCAATATTATTTCTATCTATTATATCATTTGACACTGTCAAATTTCTACTTATCTTATATCTTAATTTCTTACTTGTACTATATCCTGCTTATCTTGTCATTTACATTTCACATATGATTATCTCTTTATCATTGCTTTATGTCTCTTACTAGATTTTTTATCAAAAATATCTTTTATCTTTATGATTATTTTGCTTTCTTATCCCTCTTTTTCATATATAATTTATCATGGTGACTTAGTTATACAAACCCTGTTCCCTTTGTTTATTATCTCCTTTTACCATGTGGTAAATTAACAAATAATCTATCTCATTATTATCTCCTTTCACTAATCCAATTTTTGTATCTCCTTTTTCCCTTATTCCTTTTTCAAAAACTAAGCATATACATGATTGAGACTTGAGATCACATGCTAGTTCATTTTCAAGCCCAAGTGTCCTAGTCAGTCTTTGTCTTTAGTTACTTAGCTTCCTTTAGCCTTAGCCTATATCTCATTCATGTGTATCAATATATCTCTCATGATTGGTAATTATAAATATATATGGAGGAGGAATCTTAAAAATATTTCAAAATAAAGTTAAAATCCAAATCATTTAAATGAAAGGCAATGATATCAAAAGGCAAAAATATTATTAAAAGTCAAATCACACTAAAAGACATGATTCAAAGCACATTGCCCTCTTCTAGTTGAAGCTCAAAATACACAATTGGCCTCATGGTAGATCTGAGGTCCTTTGGGGTGTGGTAGTCTAGTAGATTAGAAGAGGAGAATAAAAAAATATTTTAGTGTTACCTACTTTCTCACATAAGTACCCAATCTTCAAAGTAAATTGATGGCTTTGTAAGGGGTCCTGAAGAATGGGGAACATGTCATGGGGAGGTAGGTCCATTTTATTTTTATTGTACCAATCTATCTTCATGATTTGATCTTGGTAGCATGCTTATTTTCCTACAAATATTAATGTCTATAGCAAAAAGGTTTCCTTTGTACATAGATGACCACTGATCACTTAGTATCTTCTCATGTTCTTAGTATGCCTCTTGCCTCTTAAGGTATTATCATAAGATACCTAAGTATTTATTTTTGAACTCTATTTTTCACTCCTTATATCCATTATATTTCCTCTTTATAAATATTTTTTTGACTACTGATCACTCCCCTTGGGATTTGATTTTTGAGTTGCATTGTAAGACTGTGGATAGGACCCAACCATCCTAAAAAATTACCATCTTTTCCTTCCTATTACCCACATCCTTAATTACCTAATATTCATGTTTATTCCACCATAATTGTATTATCTTTATCTAGTTTTAGTGTAAGATCATGGATAGGACCTGAACCTCCTCACAAAATTTTCCAATACCCAAGTCACCATCCAAATTACATGTGTCAAATTTGAGATAAGATTCGATCGATTATGAAGTTACATATAATTTTACATGTTTCCCATCTTGATTTAGTATTTTTTATGATTACTTCATTTCTTTTTTGTCTTTTTATCTTCTTATTTTTCAAGTGTGTGTGATATTACAACCATTTCTTGAATTTTTCATACTTCCTCGCTTGAATTAGTATGACCAATTGAAGGCCAATCTTTTTCAAGTTTGTTTTTATCTTATACTTCCTATCATGATTTAATATAATTGATTGACTTAATTTAATTTGTTTTTATTACCATTTTGTGCCCTTTTACATACCTTACATTTTATTACTTTTTTCTCATACTTCCCAATGTGATATTAGTATGATTTTACTTGTTTTAATTTGGTGAAAAAATATTTCACATTAGTGTAAAAACAAATTATTTTTTACCATCTTATTTTACCATTTCTTGGTTATTTATACTTATTCATTTCTTGTTATTACACATTTCCCATATTTAAATAGTGTGTAGTACATTTTCTTGATTGATTATATTTTACCGAGTCCTTTTTGCTTGTTTCTTTTTAACCATGCATGTCTTCTTCATAATGCTAGAAAATAAACCATATATCATATATTTCCTATAGCATATACAATAAATATAAATACAAGTACTAGAATGAAATATATCCTAAGCATCCACAATCTCAACCATACTAAACACATAAAACCATAATAATGACAACATACACATCTAGCAACAATATGTCAAAATGATCCATATATATATATATATATATATATATCTCATAAGTTTGATACACCATATTCAACCATATATAATGATCCATCTCTATAGTTAGTCTCCATATTGTCTATCTCATGGCCTAGACATGTTTCCTACTAAATCCTTAGTCTGACTCCTTTGAATAGTATGTTGTAAGGAGGCTATCTCAAATCTCAATCCCTCTACTTGTCTCTATAGGTGTGCTACCTACGCCTATGACTCCATCAGTTGGGTCTGAACCTATGTCATCTATGCTACTATTGATAGATGTGCAGTTGTCTCATCTACTAGGGCCTACCATGCCCATATCTCCCCTACACCCATCAATGTTAGTGGATACATCCTCTCTCTCTACACCTATATCTACCTTGTTGCTTCTTTAGCTAATATAAACTAGCTCACTTGAGATGGGGAAAATGGTACACTCAAATACTCTAGTATCATGGGGTCATATGGCTATAGAGTCTCACTTAGGATGTCATGGATTGTTCCCCTCACCAAGGACCCCCATCTCTCCTCTACATCCTTAGCTACATCTACAAAATCATACTAGATGGATATTAGATCATTGTTATATCTCAAAATATCTATCTACCTCTACTTCTAAAAAAAACATAAAGAAATAATTTAGCCATATTTTCTTACCTATCAATGTCTTGGATAATATGGTCTCACCATCTACATGACCTAACACAATCTCCCCATTTATATAACCACTTATCACCTCTTTTATAGATTGTTACCTCAGCTCAAACCTAGTTGTCATGGATCATGTCCATCTCAACTTACATCTTAGTAGTCTCTCTATCATCTCCTCTAGCTCACCTATGGGGTCTTTTTAGATGGAAATATTCTCCACTCTCTCCTACTCCTCTTACCTCCATTAATTCCATGTCCTCAATGGTCACTACTTATCTCACTATAGAGCTGGTAGTGGTATATCTAGTATCTCTACTTCCAAATCCATATGCTCTTGATTAGTTCCTCATCATGATCAACTAGTCCATTGTCACTCTTGATATGGCCTTAATGTTAGCCTCACTATATGTGGCCCATCCTCTCCTCCCCCATGGATCCATTACACATCAGTATTAGCGTCATTAGATGAGGTAAGCCCATCTTCCCTAGTACACATGCCATCAAATGCAAGTCTCTCCACCAAAAATAGTGTCTAACAACATATGTCCTCTCTATCACTAATGAATTTATGTCATATCTTACCCATGTAGGTGTTATGTGCTTATATGGCTACCACACAGTGTTTGAACATCTTACTTACTATAATGATGGCATATGGGGCATGACCCATGCTACTTGGTCCTCTCTCCATCTCCATACTCAAGTTGACCTATCATTAACTGCATGGGGTAAACCAGCTAGTTGGTACATAGGAAACCTCTCATATATACAATCTGTTAGTAATATGATTAGTCTCATGGTCCTCTGCCCTTTGAAAAACATCTCATACATATCATGTACCATTTAGACCTAGATGATAGAGCCTAGGTCATATATAACTCACTCCTACAAGATCATCTTACTCAAGGCTACCGTGAATAGTGGTACCTTGTCATCTAGCTTGTGACATAACACTCATTATGTCACAAGGCCTATCATAGCTTTTATATGTCTAGAATCTATGATGTATAGACATCAAACATGCTAACTCTCCTACCTAGTAATATCATCTCTGAGCTTGTAGCCCACATGGCTAAAGCTCTCCTCTCGTCTAAGTCATCTCATATCCATGTGGTCACCTACCCTCCTACTATAGGTATCCCCAAGATGGCATGGAAATCCTCTAGTATGATATCTGACTCTACTATATCCCCATCCACCTCCCATTTAAAGGTGTTAGTCAATCATTCCTAGCAACTGAGGAACATGAATAATAGATTAGCATTAAGGGGGATCAAACACATGTTAGCTATCCCACCTAGACCTATAAATTCTAATCTATCCCTATCTCCATCTAAAAACCTATCTAACAAGTTTTGTAACTGTGCCATGTCCATAAGTCTCCAAAATCTATGTCATTCCTACACCTAAAAAACAACAAAAGATGTATCAATTCCTTCATGTCATGTATAGTCATAATACATTCTTTTTACATTTTTACATCAAAAATAAGCCTAAATTACTTCATTTTATTCTTTTTAGTCTAATTTTATCTTACTCAATCCTTCTTGACTTTATTTGGTCATTTTAGGCAATTCTAGCCCTCTTTTAGCCTTTTATATGCTTTTTTATATCATTCTAACTCTTTGGTCAAACTAGTTTAACCAAAAATTTCCTATCTTTTTGCCTAGTCGACTCAAGAATCTAAGTAAACCCCCTTCTCTTCCCCTCTATGGTGCTGAGTTTCCATTTTGGACCTTTCAAAAAACTTGGAAAATCCAAATTAGGCCATCAGCTTGTAAAATGTATAGGTTTGACCTATACCTACTAGGTTGGTACTGTGGATTCTACTCATTTACAACTTTCTGGGTCAAACGGGTCAACCTAGTGTATTTTGCCTATCAACCCCTTGCATTTTATTTAAAAAGTGTCATTTTCTCACTTTCTTCCTAAACCCTCTAAACCCATTTTACATCTTCCTATTTTATACCCCTAGAATCTAATTTTGTTCCATTTTTGACATATATAAATTCTTAAAATTCAATTTTACTAAAAAAAAAACACTGAATTCAATATAAATTTTAAAAACTAGTTTGAGATTCATAGTTGCATACCTATAGTGCACCTACTACCACCTTTGGAGCCTCTCCCTATCTAGGTTATCATCTCCTCACCATCCTAACTTGTTTTATCTCTAGAACTTATTTTCCCTCTCTCACAAATCAAAACAACAAATGACTTACCTTTCCCCTTTTTAAAAACACTTTTACCAACTCAAAATCTTTCAATTATTATCCTACAAATTCCTTATGTTGCCTATATCTTTGTTTTTATTCATCCATTTTGTAAACCATAAAATGTGTTAGATTCATGATGAAATACAAAATCTTTTCCACTATCACATGGTTATATTCCAAAAATTTCAATTTTTGGCTATTTTTTGCACTGACTTCCATAGGTTTTTATAAATTGGACACCTTCACATTTCTTACAATCTAAAGGTAAGTTAAAGATATGTGTATTTAAATTTAGTCCTTTCATTTATCTTATTTTTTACTTACTACATTTTACTTATCATCAACATTGTGTGTTATCATGTTATATTTCTTAAAGCACCATCTCATGTTGCACTTATGTGACACATGATGAGATTCAAGTGGAGCACATATATATACACATAGTATTTTAAAACTTTTATTGATTATTGAAACTTTGTATCTTGTAATAACCTATCAAGTCTCAATCTCTTTGAGTGCATGCCTTAAGGGGTGCACTGGGAAAGGGATGGGTAGACCATCAATGCTTCATAATATTATTGTTGATTTTACCACTTTCCACCTACACACTTGTCTCCAATAATCATTATACCTAAGCTTATTCTTATCAGTCCTACCTATTCTAGTCTTTTCCTCTTTCCATCCCTCCTTTTCTTGCCTTAACCCCCTTTTGGACAATCAGCTATACTAGGTTGACTAGGTCGACCCAGTATAGTTTAGGGGTATTTTTCACCTTTTTAGCTTGTTAGCCTTTTGACCAACCTAGCTTAGACCCAGTGAATTATCCCTGAAAACACACTAGGTTGACCTTGTATAGCTGACATTACTAGGAAGATTTAGGGCAAGATCTACCTATATATATATATATATATACATATATATATATGTATATATACATATATATATATATATATGTATGTATATATATATATATGTATATACATATATATATATATACATATATATATATATATACATATATATATATATATACATATATATATATATATATATATGTATATGTATGTATATATATATATGTATATATACATATATACATACATATATACATATGTATATATATATATATGTGTGTGTGTGTGTGTATATATATATATATAAAAGTTAATTTCCCACCATTTCATAAGAAAATAATTAATAGTGAATAAGTGCAAATGAACATCTACTTATAGACCATTCTACTTGAGGAATAGATCTTAGGGTTCCATATTTTCTTTAGAGATGTGGATCTTGTCTTTTGGAGAAGTATTTTAGATGCTTAGATAGGTTATGTATCCTAGAGCTGATTTATGTTTCTATCCTTACATACCAAAATAATCTCTTGAAAAGTACCTTGGCCAAGGGAGAGATTGAGGCTTGATGGGTTTGCCTTCGAAGATAAGTATTCCTAACTTTATTTTTCCTTTGTAAGAGTAGATAGATAATTCATTTTTATTCTTCTCCCATGTATTAGGATTATGTATACATTGATGTGAGTATATGTATTCTAATACATGTTTAGTTTATTTGTTTTATTATTTCTAACCCCCACTTTATGACACAAGCTTTGGTGTGCTCTAATTTAGATTTACTTTCCTATTATTAGAATAAGTGAATGATTTAAACCTTAGGACTCCATTATGGTTGTTGTGTAATTATCTTATACTGTATGCTTTGGAACCCTTATTATCATGATATGTTATGACAATTGATTCCCTAATTGGTTCTAACAAATCCCTATATTGGTCATGCTCCCACTTAACAAGTGTATCCCCAATTGGAAGTGTAGGTATGCTCTATATTATTTGAGCCAGGATTGATTTATAAACATGATGCATTATTGATTATTTACACAAGGGTCCCCAACCTAGAATTGAGATGTTAAATGAGAAAGAGAAAATATAAATCAAGATAATAGAAAAAATAAAAGTTAATATCTAAAAAAATTACTTATGGATGATTCAAGAAATCATTATCAAGGCTATGGACATATAGTCAATAGTAGAGAAAGGATTTGAGTGGGATAAAAGGAAACTCCATTAGGTATATGGAAACCTATCATGTAGTAGAGAAATATCTAAGCAAGCATTATCAAACTATGACTCACTATCTAGATTATTATATCTTTAGTAGTTAGTCCTTTAATATTCTAAGAAGTGTTAATTTCTCACATGCACACACCTAGATAATGAATCTTTTAGGCACTCCTATCTTCTCTTCCTTCTAATTCATTCATATTCCATACATCATCTCGACTCGAGTTCTAGTTTTTTAGACATGTTTCTATCATTTAAAAATACTTAGAAGTATTTTACAATAGAGTCTCCATTTTTTAATTTCACAACATGCCCTAATTCTTTCAAGAATTAGGGAATCTCTTTTTTTCCTTTTTCTCTACTCCTACTTGTATTAATGACTCATTGGTATTAGCACCTAAAAATTTATTTGGTGTTTTTCTTAGTTTGTGTGCCTAATCAAGACCTAAAATTGTCACCATTTAAAAGACAACATCCATGTGATTCAACTTTGCATTTCACACTTACCCTAAAAGTGGAGTTTTGACCTTACAATTTACATTTGAAGTTTAGATCTCTTATCTCTCTTAGATATCTTAGCCTTATCTAATATTTCATGTTAATTTCCATGCCCTTCATGGTATTTAAACCTATCCCATTGATATGACTAGGTCTAAATATTAAAATTTCATTTATAACACTTGGCCCCAAAGTGGATATTTGATGAACTTTTACTCCTATGGATTCTTGCCTGCTAGCTCTCTCAACTTCCTAAAGCTACTTCTATAGGTCACTTTGATTAATGTTCTTATTAGGCTTATGATACCTATCCCATCATATAAAACACACTTGTGTTGATAAGTTTCATTTTTTACTCTTTAAGCAAAAGTACATTTTCAAGACACTTATCCCACATGCAAGGTCTCCATAACTATTTTTCTCTAACTTGTTCAGGTCTCTCAATTTACTTTGAGTGGTGATTTTGGTTTTCATGTCATTTAATCCTTTATAACCTATTCCATCATGTTTACTAGGTTCATATAATCTAATTTCATGTTTGACACTTCTCCCTAAAATGACTTCTGAGTCTTTGTATCATACTTACAAAATATTTTTGGTCTTAGATGAAAAAACTTATGAGATTATCCATTTAGGTCTCCCACATTCAAATTTGCATGACAAATTATAATTAATCTTTCCATAGTGAAAATAATCTAAGTTTGAAAATTCTAACTTTTTAGACTTAATTGGGTCTCCAAATTTTTATTAGGTCTGGGATGGGAGTCATTTAGTAGCTTAGCATAAATTAGAGCAAAAAAATTTATTAGATCTATGTTTAGTATTTAGTCCATTTTCATTTTTAATCAAATTTTTAACTCTAATTGTGTCTATGTTTAGGGTCTAGGTGAGTCCTAATGATAGTAAAAAAAAATCCCAACTAGGTCTATATTGTGTTTTATCCTAGACTTCAAAGTTAATCAGGGAACAAAACCCCAATTAGGTCAAGGACCATTCCCTAACTTATTTCCTTTTTTGTCAGGGAAAAATACCTGATTAGGTTAGGGATTATTCCACCTCCCTTCACCTTTATTATTTAGTATTTTAAGCTCCCAATTCCCTGTAAGCATCATCGATTGAGCTATTGCCTCATTGAAACCTCAATTAAAACATGTGCCCTACATCCCATAACCCTATAATATTATTTAGGTATCTAGGACCTTATTAGGTCTTAGCCCCCTTTTCATTTAAAATTTCAAGTTTCTTAGTAAAAAACATAGTTGTAAAGGGCCCTCATTTCTATTTGGGCTTTCAAAGCCTGATTATAATTGGAGGGATTTAAAAAAAAAAATTAAAACATAAAATTTCATTCCCAAAATATTGAATAGGTCTACAAGAGTGTTTTTGGACCTAATTTTCATTTTTTTATGACAACTTCAACATTTGGTGTCAAAAATCTAAATCATTCAAGTTATCAAGAGGTTGGTTTTAGCCCAGATGCAATGATACCCTCAATTTTGCTTAATTTATTTATGGAAAAACTTGTTTGTGTTCTAGTTTTAATGGCATTTTATTGTTAATTTTACTATTCATTTCTTTTAATTTCTTGTTTTAACTTAATTTTATCTATTTTGTAAGAAATGAATAGTAAAACTATAAAATTTGGTTGAGGACATAGAAGGAGGTATATGGGTACATTAATAGTGGTTGGTGAGCATTTTAGAGGGAAAATATCCCCCATGGAAGCCCCCTTTGTTATATTGGATGCATTTTACAGTCAAAGGGTTGGATTTTTCTCCTCACATGAGATATCAGGTCAACCACACCTTTCATTTTCTAAAATTCTCTTTTTATTTTCTCTCCCTCATCTCCTCTCCTATTCTCTCCCTCATCTCCTCTCCTATTGTTATGCTAGAATTTTTTTGGGAGAATGATTATAATGAACTCCATTACGATGATCAAAATTATGTGTATTGATTAATTGAAGATTTGAAAAGTTTTTTCACTCAATTTTCATGTGTATACAATGATTGTGGTTATTTTCTCTCTTTCTTTGTTGTCCTTAGAATCTTACATTAACTTTGAATTTGATTGTACATGTTTTGGTTAGTTCATTGGCTAATTTATCAAGTTATTGTGATCATGATAATGTATTTTCTATCATTTCTATAGGTGTAGATGATATTTATGGATTATATAGCACCTTATTATTGTACACATAGTAAACTTAGATCTTGGTTGTTCCTCTCAGTTTTGGACCTTTCCCACTTCTATAAAGTTTGACATCTACTCTATCTTTTTCCCCTTGGCCTATATCACTTAGTCTAACTAGTCCTATGTTCATGATCCAGGCCTTCTATCTTGCCTAAAATGTTTAAAATGTACTTATCTTCCATCTTTGTAAGTTATAAACTTATACATACTTTCTTCCTCCTTGGACACTAACATCCAAGATAGACACTAGCATCGATGTTAGTGTCTTAACCTATTGTAAGTGTCTAATACCCTAAAATAATCCAATTTTCTATCCTAATGTTAGGCCTGAGTGCTTTGATGCTATTTAATTCTAAAAAATCATTGATATAAATAGATGGTCAACCCTCATTCATTATTCACCTAGAAAAATACCAAAGAGACCAAATCAGCTTATAAAAAGCACTCTATCCAGCATTCAATTGAATAAATCTTCCCTATCTACATATTAATCATATGTACAATGAATCTATAGTTCTAAAGAAATACAATAATATCCTAAGATCTTTATTTTCCAAGTTACAAGCTAGGTCATTGTTTTTATTTTTTTCCAAATATTGCATGATTCACACATAAGACAACATGTAGGGGAAAACTACATGAGTCTAAATCCCTCTTATGGAGTATTGGCTATGTAAGCATCACTCAATAATGGTGGATTTTTTTGGGTCATCTCGAAACTATGTGACTCACTAAAACATTTTCCCTTAGGATCACTATGAAGAGGAAGAACTAGGGTTTTCACATTTCATGAGGATCAATAGTCTATGACCCAGATCTGAATGCACTAGAGTGAAGGTGAATTCAAACCCAAAAGAATCTAGGTGATCACATCCTTTTTCAATAGCTATCCCATACAATAAGCTTATGTTGAACCTATATAGTATCATCAATACAACTATCCTAGGCTGACATTAGTGTCCAGATCTCTAGAAGTGTCAGATGCAAAATCTAAAAGCTATTTCAAAACCATATTCTAGATTGTTTCTTCCCTATCTTAGGTATAACACTATGTTATCATCAAAACCAGCTAAATATATTACTTCTTTGTCATTTCCATGCATAACTTAGTTGTAATTTCTTTATTTAGACTATACTCAACATAATAGATTTAGCGTATTCTTATATTTGAGTTTAGCATCTAATTGGTCTTATGTAGATCTAATTATCACCCTTGTGCATTATCTTTTCTATATTATTAAACCTACTATACCACCAAGTTAGGATAACTTGTTTATCCAATTTAGGGTTGAAAATCTAGTGAATTCAATTTATTTGAGTGAATATTTTTATGATTCTTTGGGTTTTAAATCCTCAAAGATTTTAGATTTTTGTATTTTTCCATTTCCTACTTATATTATTTTTCATGTAACCTAGGCATAGCCCTATATTAGGAGGTGTGACTATTGAACACATTGAGCTTCCCCTACCACCATATAATATGTATCAAACAAATGATGGATGTCATACTTTAGATCATGATGACACCCATGTTGAGAATTAAAAACATACTGATAGGGTTATCATACAAGAAGATTCTGATAATGAAAACCATGAAACAAATGAAAATGAGCAAATATACCATGATCAAGTGAAATCAGTTGCATTGTTTCATGAGAATATTTGATAAAACCTTGAAGATATTGATGAGATCCTAACAAATATACTCAAATAAAAAAAATTGAAACTATATTGGAAACATCCCTCCTTTTGAACACACTAAAACATAATACATCTAGTGGAGGAATGTGTTATGTGTTTAAACCTTTGTTTCCTAAAACTACTATTGATATATCTATAATGGAATTACTCCTTGTTTAAACACAAATACCATTTTAAATGAATATTACTACTCAAAAAATGTTGTCATCTCCTTTGGTGGCTACTCAAATTTCTAATCTAAATCCCACTAAATCTACTATTCAAACATTCCTTCAAGTTATAAATATCTTGGAGGAAAATGTTACAAATATTGAATAAGATATTTAAATCCTCTCATGATATATATTCATAAGACATGTTACACAACCCTATTTCACTTTATATCTCTTTGTACCCTTTGATAACTAGATTTGTTAAACCTAATTTCACATTCTATGATGGAAAGGGTGATCCTAAACAACATTTTTGAGCCTTTTATGTGGCATTCCTTGACTATGCCTCTAATGATGAAATTTTGACCAAATTATTTTTAATAAGCCTTAAATATGCTTTGAGGTGGTTATAATATTTACCTATCTAATCCATGAAAGAATTCAAACCTCTTTCAGACCAATTTTTAGCACAATTTTCCATTAGTATATATCTAAAGGTTTCCTATTCTCAATTTTCCAAAATCAAACAAGGAACTTATTAACATATAAATGAATATGTCTTGAGATATAAGATAATGCTAACTAAAATTACTAATATTATGGAATATAAGGAGTTTTAAGACATTAAATCAACATTTGCTTTTTCCTTTTATGATTCCATTATTTTTGAAAAGTTTAAATCTTTTGATGACTTATGCCATGTTGTATAAGACTATGAAATGAAGCTTCAATCATTAAATAAGCTAGAATATGTAATAAACACACTAGTTACATCTAAATTTAGTACCAAATTTACAATCAAACCAAGTTATAAGGTAAAAGCTCCTGAGCCTAAAAAGGAAATAACTACCATATTTAGCATATTTTCACAACCACCTAATTGGCATATCTTATCCAATGAACCAAAGAGATAATTTACATATTTACCTGAGTCCCCAACTTCATTACCCTTATGGTTACTAGAGTTTCAACTTATATCTCTCCCTCATCCTATTGAGGTTGATATGAGTCAACCTCTACCCAAAAGATATGATGTGAATGCTTATTTTGATTATCATCAAGGACCAAGGCATTCTAAAGGTAGTGATTTAATTTGAAGCATAATATAAAATATATTATTGATGACTAAAAGATTACAGTTAAAGATCCTCCAAAGGAATCAGTCTCACAACCTAGTGATCAACACAAACAAAAAATATTTAACAATACTTTCCACATCCTCTCCTACCACATTATGGATACCCACTAGATGGGATTATTGGTATTTACACATGACATATACCTCCTATGGTCTAAAAAACTTAAATTTATTTTAGTGACATTAAGGTAAAGGATGATGACTCTGATATTCATTATTTATTCATTGATCATACCTTGATACACACCCTATACGTAGTGTTATGATTTATAATGGTGAAAAAGAGAATGTTTGTAGCATGACAATACTTAAGCAATTGGGTTATACTCATAATGATTTAAATCCTTCTAATAGATTAGTTAGAGAATTTGATGGGACCCTATAAAAGGTTCTTGGTGACATTGAATTGCCTTTACAAGTCAATCCTACACATGTGGTTACTAAAATTTTAGTCATACCTTCCCTGGGAACTTTGATATGATATTGGGAAGACCTTGGATCCATACACTCCAAGTAGTACCTTTTGTAGTGAATAACTATGTTAAATATAGTCATGCTAATAAAATAGTAATAGTTTTTAAAATTTGATATAACCATCCTTTTAAATAAGAGAACCTTATACCTAAATAGTTAATTACCAGGCCTACTAAGCCTCATTCACCAAAAAAGGGTAAGTGATAGGAAATCCCATTTACTACGTGGCCAGTACTCAAGAGACCATTACATCAGAGACATATAGTGGATTCCATAGAATTCTCATCTACTATAGACCAGATTTAGATATCCAAAACACCTACACATGTTAATATTATTCTTATTTAAAATAAACCACAAATCATTAAATGATGGGTTCCATGAACTCCTAATCTTATTACTCATATTATTTTTCCAAGGCCATAAAGTCATATTATGCATACACATAACATCATAGATACTATAGTGATAGATATTACACCTATGCATTATCTTATATAGCATCACCAAATTTGCATTGGGGAGATATCTATGACATCCATTGTATGGTATCATATGATGATATTTCATTTTTAAAACTTTGAAAAAATACCAAAAACATTCAAAAACATATTTGATGCCTACTTTTTCTATTAGATCCTTGGCATTTATGTGTTAGTTCCATGTTAATGGATGGCATACTCAATTACTCCTACATGTACACATGTGTGTCACACTTATAATTTAGTGTTATGTAGGCATACATAATTATATGATCTATTCTTATTTTAGATGTTGGTCCTTCCTTTTACTCATGTCATGCAAACATTGGGGCCATTAATTTCTTTATTCTTGATACACATAGGTTACATGATTTGATGGTCACTCGACACTATCATATTTGATATTATAAATTTACTTACACATACCTTTATTCATGATTATGTCTTACACAAGGCACTTGATAAGATATAAACTTGACATTTTTTCCTAACACATTTGATCCATGGGATATTGTGACATGTTTATGATGGTTTATGATGGTTTCTTATGATTTACTTTATGCATTTCCTCGACTGTCTTTCCTTGTTATTGCATTCCTTATTTGAGAATTTTAATATTATCCTTTGCTTGTATCCCCTATGATTATGTAATATTTCATTGAAATTTGCATATGTAATTTTTTTTTATGGGAATTTGAATATTTCGTCCTTGATTTAATGGATATTTTAATAATTCATGTCCCTTTGATTATGTGACATTTGAGCATGCCCCTTATTTATGGTCTCCTTGGACCATTGCCTTTTAACTTAATTTTGAGTACTCTTGTATATGAACTTATTTTCTTATTGATATTTTATTGTTATTATCTAGATTTTACCATGATCATTATCATGCATTTTAGGCCTTCATCTGATCCCATTAGTTCTATGTGCTTCAATGTTATATCTACATAGGTAGGTTCCTTATATATGCTACATGGTTACTTTTTTCACTTGGATTTTCACCCTTTGAGGAGATGTCTCATCTCTCCTCATTCAAGTGGTACAATTAAAACACCTCTAGGCTTGTGGGTAGCCTAAGGATGAGGTGAATCTTTAGGTAGAGCTAGCTCCCTTGATGTACCACTTTGTATCACTACTAAACCTAAAATTTGGGGTAGGGGGAAGGGAGAGAAAAAAATAAAATCAAACTATATTAAGGGAGGTGATACACCGAATTTAATGATTACTTCCAACCAACTACATGTTACACATGAGAACAAGGGACAAACTAAACATACACTTCTCCAATCTTCATCTTCTTACATCAATGATACATTATGAGGCTATGGATTAATGTTTAGGATATGAGGACTAAAAAATATGACTTGGATGAATTTAGTGAATATACTAACTCACTCAACCTTTAAACTCCCTAAAACACTTCACATGTCTTGCAAGAAGAAGCTTTCCACTGCAAATAGGTGAGAGAATGAAATAATATGCTAAGGAAACAAGAGTCGTCACTTAAGAAAAATAAAAAATTCAAGTGAGAACACTATAAAAAGTCATTAAAGAGTTGAAAATTATTATTGTTAATAAAACAATATTAAAATGAGTAGGGATTTTCCATACTGAGGTGGTGCATAAGTTACGATGGTCAAAATGGCTAGTTCTTATAGAAATTGAGAGATAGAGGAAAAGAGAGAAGTAAAAAGTTCACAAGGACACTTTTAAATCTGATAAAATGAGTTTATTTTGCATGATAATATTATGTGGGATGAACCATGTAAGGTTATAAGGAACAAGTGGCTCTCCAAGTCATGAAACTCTTGCAAAGTGGCATGAAAGTTCTCATTCTAGATTAGAAATAGCCTTCATTATTTAGACCTATTTAAACATCCAAAAACTTATTATGTGTATTTATGATGATTGTGATGAGATGGAAGGATCTCATACATGCCTCTCTATGTATTATTTTTAGTCTTGGTAATCTAGAATCATCTAGAGATGAGCTATCATTGCCTACACTATAACAACCTCTTCTTTCATGCACCCTACACACTTGGCCTCCAAAAAGGAATTAATTTTCCATGAAAATAAACTATATGGAGTGAATAATTTTTTTAAATACCCTTAATGGACTTATAATCATTAGGTACTCCTTAAATTCATCTCACTTGAAGTTTTCCACCCTTCTCATTAGCTTATTCACTATGTTAGTCTTGCATAAGGGGAAGTACCCTTTGTCTGAGATTAAAAAATAGGGTACTTACCCTATTTTATCAGATAAAATGAATATTTTAGGGCCTTAATAAATTTATAAATGTGTTTTATATAAATTTTTATCTCCTTAATAGGTCATTTGACCTTCTAAAATCTTTAAGACCTAAGACGGATTGTATACAAAAACATTGTGTGTATGGTTGTTCATGTGAACTATGTGTTGTAGGTTTAGATTACTTTATTTAATTGTTTTACATGATATGGTGGAATATTTAGGTCATTTATATCATTATTAATACATTTTAGGTCTGGTCAAGACCTTAACTCTTTACATACTCCTATATACACCTATCTAGTCAAAATTGGGTTTCCATTCTTGACTAAGTTTTGCTTGTTTAGAGCTCCTATAGGTGTTACTTATATGGTTAGACCTTATAAAAATTGAATAAATATATTTAATTAATTATAAGGTCAATTTATTAGTGATTTAACCTATGCATGATATATTTGGGCTATACCCATCTCAATAAACTAACTCTTTATGATCACTACTCTCTACCATTACAGTTGGTTATAAATGTTAATTTCCAAATGAAGGACATATAAAGGTGTATATTTTGAATTTAAAAACATGTTATTGTATTTTTGATATTTATTAAACTCTGTTTATCCTTTTATATTAGGTGCTTGTGTCTATAATCTCAATCTTCCAAGTTCACCTTAAGAGCTCTATGGCTACTTACAGGTAGGCTATAGGTGGATGGTTTGTAGGTGTTTATGAACTTGAAATATCATCATGCTTACCTCTTAATATGATTGAAACTTTTTTATAATATTATAATCACTTTCCAAACTACTAAACATGCCTAACACTCATATATTTGAATAAATAAGCAACTTCTTTGTTTGAACCTTATGTTGGTTGTATATGAATGTGCTCAGGGCATTATATGGACTATAGGTGTGTATGGGAGACAAGAGATAGCACATTGTCTTATTTAGATGATTTATTAGTCCATGAATGCTATTTTAAACCATATAATACTATCCAAATGTGAATATATGGCCTAATTCTACCAACTTGGATGAAAAAGGTTCCTTTTAGACTCAGACCTATAAATGATAATGCAAGGTTTTAGTGCATAATTGGGTAACTTTGAGGCTCCAAAAAATCAATATTCCTCAACATTATAACCTAAAAACTCTACCAAGTCATTATTATGTAGGGGATACAAGGTTATTAAATCTATATTCTTCCAATCTCATGACAACCTTGTTGTTTTCTTTTGACAAAAAGTGTTAGGACCTCTATTTTTACATTTTAGGGATAAACTCTCTTAACTAAGTCATATGCCTCATCTAAGATGGTTAACATTTAATTTATACATTTATCCTTTCAAGCATATCTATCATGATAAAAAAAACCTACTATGACTTCAAAGAGGGTTCCATTATATATGTTTTAATAGTCCATTAAGTACCTGAGTCCTCTATCAACACCACTTGTAAGTGATCACTATCATGTACAAGCAAGTAGTATGAATATCATCAAAAAATTATATGATGTATGATTATGATCACTATTATTACTTTATATTCTCTTCTAATTCATGTTTATCACCATGGGAATCTTGAAACTAGTCTGAAGACCTTTACTCCAACATGATATTCTCCTCCAAGCACCTGTAGGTGCACAATAATGGTAGACAATATGGAAATTTTGAATATGAATACCATAGTGTTTTATTTAAAACTTTAAAAATAAAAAAATTACCTCATGTTTATATAATTTATCTCACATATTTGTAACCTTGAATTTCTCCTTTACAATGTGTTCAAAGTTCAACCATCATGGCTGATTATACATGATAGTCATAGAGTAGACTGAAAGTATGGTATCTTGTGACTACACCCATGGAACATTATTTAGATAATAATATTATAAATAAAATGGAACTAATATTTCATTTAAAACATTAAAATAAACCTATACGAACCCTTTAAAACCATTTTTAAGCATGAAGATCTAAAAATGATGGAAAAACTACCTATAACACAACATAGTGCATCCTCTTGTAACATGAGATGATTTACATATCTAAACACCTTAAAACACTAAAACAAGCATGGGAATAATTTTAGGATGGATTAAAAAAAATTTTAAACCAATAACAGTATCTAGTTTGTATGAACTTGATCAAAACAAGGCAAAACCTATAGGGTATACATATTGGCAAGCAAAAAAACAAAATCAACTTCATGAGGATGGTTCATAAAGCACATGCCACCATTTATTTAAATATTTTTATGTAAATTAATCTCTCTAAGTTTAATTTCACCTTCATAAGGTGTTTGATATGGAACCTCCCCTACCAACTGTACCAAGTATAAACCTAAATACTAGTTTTGTATGTTTAGAAGGGCAAAAAATGAGTAGAATGGTTTTAGACCTTTTAGAAATTACAAATAATGTAAATCATTGTTATGTATCTAAGGAAGCTAAAGATTCATTCCATGACCTTATCCAATTTTTCACACTTCCCCATGGGTTGTATAAGTGCCAAACTCTTCTCTTTTCCCAAGAAAACTACCCTTTCTTCTAAATAACCTACGACTTTCCATTACCAATAGTTGATTAAGACATATTACAACAAATGTGGCATGACATGACCTTTTGGAACCTTAAAATTTCCCTAATAGGTCATAAAACTCATTAATACCCATTTATGACTGATGCAAGAGCATCTACGGGTGCATAGTATATTTCATGAGTTTTCCTACAAAAAGTTGTAATTCAAACTTTCAGATTATAATTTCTATCAGAGGAGGTAAATATAATTGTAAAGAGTTAAAAATGATATTTTGGGAAAAATAACCCATGACACCTTATCACCATATGGAATAAGGTGAGTCAAAACATAATTAGTGTGTATTAGTTGCTAGTGGAAGGATTCTTTTGTTGAAAGATGTTGTTGAGTCACTTTAGGAGATTATTGAAGCTGTTGAGAAATTCTAGGAAGAATTTTCTAAGCATAGTTAGAACAAGTAGAGCTTGGAGAATTCATTAAAGAGGACAGAGGGTCCTAAACTAGCAAGGAGGATGTTTCTTTGACTTTGGTTTACATTCAGCCATAAAAAAAAAGAACCAAGCTTGTGTTAAGGTGTGGAGTCTAAAAGCTTCACCAAGGAGCGCATTACCAAAGTTGCAGGTTTACACAGTCACCGGCATCGGTTAGGAGTGACCGACGTCGGTCAGGAGCAGTTGAAGAGACGCCAACGTTGGCAGAGGATCGGCCGACGACGGTCACAGGCAAGCAGGCAGGAACCGATGTCGGTTACCTGTGCGTCCAGAATGCTATTTTCGAGGACAGAACTGAGTGTTTGCATGATGAGTTTAAGTCTTAGTCTTAAGTTCGCATTTCTATTATTATTAAGATTGTCTTTAGAGCCCTTGTTCAAGAGGCTTAACTATTTTTTGTAAGTGCATGCTCAAGTTTCCTAATTCTATATGTAGGAAAGATCTTCTTAGCTTAGTATGGTAGTAGTAGAACATTGTGAATGTTTGAAGAACAGTACAAAGTTGTATCAATCCAAGTTGTTGGAGTTGATTGTACTTGAGAGAGAGAGCTCTTGAGGAATAGAGATCTAGAGAGAGATCTTGTGCATATGAGAGAGGTGTGGAAGAAAGAAGTTTCTTCAATTGTATTCCTTTTGTAAAGAGTTTAATACAAGTTTTTAGGGTGGTTTCTTGTATCTCTTGATTCTTTGCTATTTATCATTCTAGTTACTTATCTATCTGATTTAATTTTGCATTTATTGCTTTCATAAGTGTAATCATATTGTTGGTTGATCCCCAACAAGTGGTATCAGAGCTCAGGTTCACTAACAGGTGGTTTAGATCTGTGTAGTGTGTATTGATTACAGGTTGCTCACAGGTATTTCTGCAGGGATTTCTATTTGAGTGGGAGAAGAAATGGTAGAAGAAAGTAAATTGAGAATGGAGAAGTTTAATGGCAAGAACTATCAACATTGGAGAATGCAGATAGAGGACTATCTGTATCAGAAAGATCTGTACTTACCGTTAGGTGGGATTGCAAAGAAGCCCAAAGACATGGATGATGAAGAATGGGAAGTTCTTGATAGAAAGGCTCTGGGGTCTATAAGACTGAGTCTGGCATCCACTGTGATATCTAATTTATCATAGGCAAAAACAATGGTAGAGTTGATGACTACTTTAGCAAATTTGTATGAAAAACCCTCAGCTTCTAATAAGGTATATCTTATGAAGCAGTTATTTAATTTGCATATGCAAGGAGGTGGATCTGTATCTAATCACCTGAATGATTTCCATGGAATTGTTAATCAATTAAGTTCAGTCAATATTGTGTTTGATGATGAAATAAAAGCTCTTTTAATATTATGTTCTTTGCCTAAAAGCTGGCATGGCTTGGTAATGGCAGTTTCTAATACTACATCTGCTTCAAATATTTTAAAAGTAGAGGATGTTGTTAGTGTTATCTTGAATGAAGAAATTCACAGGAAAAACATAGAGGAAACATCAGGGAACGCTTTAAATCTTGAGAGTAGGGGAAGGAAAAAAGAGAAGAGTAAGAGGAGATCAAGATCTAAGTCTAAGGTGAGAGGTAGATCCAAATCTAGAAATGGCAGGAGGCCACAATGCTAGAATTCTGGAAAGATGGGGCACATAAGCAGAGATTGCTGGTCAAAGCCTAAGGAGGACAATCAACACGAAGGAAAGGAAGAAGCAAAGGTTGCAGGTATTGCACAAGATGCTTTAATATTATCTTTGCATAATAATATAGAATCTTGGGTATTAGATTCTGGTGCATCTTTTCATGCTACCCCTAATAGAGAATATTTCAGTGACTATATCCATGGAGATTTTGGAATAGTGTATCTAGGGGATGATGAGCCTTGTAAGATTATTGGCAAAGGTAAAGAGTAGCTGAAGATGTAGAATGGCAACACATGGGTGTTGAGAGATGTGATGCATGTTCCTAACTTGAAGAGAAATTTGATTTTTGCAGGGAAGTTAGGGGATGAGGGTTATACAGTAACTCTCACAGCAGAATCTTGGAAGGTGACCAAGGGTGCACTTGTTATGGCCAGAGGTAAGAGAGTAGGTACTCTCTATTTATGTAATTGTGTTACTAATATTTCTCCTTCTGTATTATCTACTTCAGATGTGGATGCTAAATTGTGGCACTCAAGGCTTGGCCACATGAGTGAGAAGGGGATGTCAATTCTTAAGTCTAAAGGTAAGCTTTCAGATTTGAAAAGCATGGATCTAGAATTTTGTGAGCACTATGTATTTGGAAAATAGAAAAGGGTTAGTTTTCTCAAGACTGGGTCTACAAAGAAGAGGCATAAGTTGTAGCTTGTTCACACAAACGTGTGGGGACCGGCTCAGGTAGCTTCTATTGGAGGATCATAGTACTATGTTACATTCATAGATAATGCTACAAGAAAGGTATGGATCTATTGTATTAAGAAGAAATCTGATGTATTTGAGACTTTTAAGATTTGGAAAGCTATGGTTGAGAATGAAACAGGCAGAAAATTGAAGTGCCTGAGATCTGACAATGGTGGAGAGTTCTGCAATTATAAGTTCAACTGGTATTGTTATACGCATGGAATCCATAGGCAAAGGATGGTTCCAAGGACACCTCAGTAGAATGGAATTACTGAAAGCATGAACAGAACAATCATGGAGCGTGCAAGATGTATGAGATTGCATGCTGGGTTGCCCTTAGAGTTTTGGGCAGAAGCTGTTGACACTGCAGTGTACCTGATTAATAGAGGACCCTCTACAGCTCTAGATGGTGGAATTCCAGAAGAGGCATGGATAGGTAAAAAGGTAGATCTCTCATATCTCAAAGTTTTTGGTTGTGAAGCCTTTGTGCATGTAGATAAGGAAAATAGAAAGAAGCTGGATGCTAAGTCTATGAGGTGCACGTTTATTGGCTATGGCTCAGATGATTTTGGTTTTAGATTTTGGAATCTAGGAACTAACAAGGTAATTAGGAGCCGTGATGTTGTTTTCAATGAAAAAGTGATGTATAGTGATCAGCTGAAGAAGCTGAATCAATTTGGGCAGAGCAATGGAGAATTGGATGAGGTGACGGTCCAAAATGAGCTCGCGGGAAAAAGAAATAATCACTTGCAGGAAAACACAGAGACCGACATTGACAGAATAAGAACCGACGTCGGCAAAAAAGAAACCGATGTCGGTCATATAGAGACCGATGTCAGCAGGACAGGCACTGACGTCAGCCAAGAAGAACCGGCATTGGCCAGTAACAGGTCTGTAGGTGATCGAGGTAAGTCACTGTCAGAGAACTTGGGCGGACAACGTGTTGTGAATGAGTCTCAGACGCCCATCAGGAGGTCAGAAAGGGTAAGTAAGCCTCCAATTAGATATTCTCCTTCATTATTCTATCTATTGCTAACTGATGGTGGAGAACCAGAGAGTTTTGAAGAAGCATTATAGGTGGAGTCCAAGAGTCAGTGGGAGCGTGGCATGGTTGAGGAGATGGAGTCCTTGAGAGAGAACCAAACATGGGATTTGGTTGAGTTGCTAGCTGGTAAGAGGACACTGAAGAATAGATGGACCTACAAGTTGAAGGAAGGTGAGAATGGACAGATGAGATATAAGGCCAGGTTGGTAGTGAAAGGATTTACATAAAAGCCAGGTATTGATTTTGGTGAGATTTTTTCTCCTGTTGTTAAAATGACTTCTATACGGGTTGTATTGTCTTTGGTTGCTATTGAGGATTTGCATCTTGAGCAGCTAGATGTTAAGACAGCGTTTCTTCATGGAGATTTGGATGAGGAAATATACATGGAACAACCTGAAGGATTTGAGGTCAAGGGTAAGGAGAAGTTGGTGTGTAGATTGAAGAAAAGCTTGTATGGCCTCAAGCAAGCTCCTAGACAGTGGTATTTGAAATTTGATAGGTTTATGACTGAGCATGGCTATAGTAGGTGTCAATCTGACCATTGTGTGTATTTTAAGATATTTGATAATGGTAGATATATTATTCTATTGTTGTATGTAGATGATATGCTGGTTGCAGGATCACACATGCAGGATATCTCTGAGCTTAAGGTGAAATTAGCTCAAACGTTTGCCATGAAGGATTTGGGAGCAGCAAAGAAAATCCTTAGCATGAGCATTAAGAGAGATAGGAAAAATCACAGGTTGATTTTGTCTCAAGAGGATTATGTGGACAAGGTGTTGAAATGGTTCAATATGCAGGATGCTAAACCGATAAGCACACCTTTGGCTGGACATTTTAAGTTGAGTAAAGAATAATGTCCTAATTCACATGATGAGGTAGAGTACATGAGTAAGGTTCCATATTCTTCCACGATAGGGAGTTTAATGTATGCAATGGTGTGTACTGGACTGGATACTGCCCAAGCAGTGGGAGTTGTAAGTAAGTATATGGCCAATCCAGGGAAGGAACACTGGAAAACAGTTCAGTGGATCCTTAGATATCTGAGAGGAACCAGCAGTAGACACTTGTGCTATGGAGGTTCAGATACTTCTCTACATGGTTATGTAGATTCAGATATGGCAGGTGATTTGGATGGCAGGAGGAGCACCACAGGTTATGTTTTCACTATTGGTGGAATGACGGTTAGCTGGATATCAAAGTTACAGAAGGTTTTTGCCTTGTCAACTATAGAAGTAGAGTATATTGCAGCCACAAAAGCTAGCAAAGAGATGATATGGATGACACAGTTCATGGAAGAGCTTGGAAGGGAGCATGGGAGTTGTAGATTGTATAGTGATAGTCAGAGTACAATCCATTTGGCTAAGAATTCAGCCTTTCATTCAAGAACCAAGCACATACAGCTAAGGTACCATTTCATACGATAGGTATTAGAAGATGGTGATTTGAAGCTGGAGAAGATCCATACAGATAGGAATCTTGCTGATATGTTAACCAAGCTGGTTACAAAGGAGAAGTTGAATCTTCATTCAACTTCTGTTGGTCTTCATGATTGAGTTGAAGATGGAGGAGCTAGAAGATGTTGCTGTACAGGTACTGGTGCAGCTGTTTATCTCCAAGTGGGAGATTGTTAAGGTGTGGAGTCTAAAAGCTTCACCAAGGAGTGCATTACCAAAGTTTCAGGTTTACACAATCACCGACATCAGTCAGGAGTGACCGACATCGGTTAGGAGCAATTGAAGAGATGCTGGCATTGGTAGAGGATCAGCTGACGATGGTCATAAGCAAGCAGGCAGGAACCAACGTCGGTTACTTGTGCGTCCAGAATGCTATTTCCGAGGACAAAACTGAGTGTTTGCATGATGAGTTTAAGTCTTAGTCTTAAGTTCACGTTTCTATTATTAGTAAGATTTTTTTTAGAGCCCTTGTTCAAGAGGCTTAACTGTTGGTTGTAAGTGCATGCTCAAGTTTCCTAATTCTATATGTAGGAAAGATCTTCTTAGCTTAGTATGGTAGTAGTAGAACATTGTGAATGTTTGAAGAATAGTACAGAGTTGTATCAATCCAAGTTGTTGGAGTTGATTATACTTGAGAGAGAGAGCTCTTGAGGAATAGAGATCTAGAGAGAGATCTTGTGCATCTGAGAGAGGTGTGGAAGAAAGAGGTTTCTTCAATTGTATTCCTTTTGTAAAGAGTTTAATACAAGTTTTCAGGGTGGTTTCTTGTATCTCTTGATTCTTTGCTATTTATCATTCTAGTTGCTTATCTATCTAATTTAATTCCACGTTTATTGCTTTCATAAGTGTAATCATATTGTTGGTTGATCCCCAACAGCTTGAATCTTTGCACAAGGGAATTGTTGTGTCAATATATAGGTCTTGAATCATATAAAACATAGCCAATGGATATAGAGGAAAATCAAGCCTGTGGAATGGGAGCTCACCATTAGAGAGCTCAAAGCTCATAACTAGATATGGTGAAAGGAGGACACAGTAGTAGTGGTAACAGGGGCCAATAAGGGCATCAACTATTCAATTGTACGTCAATTGGCAGGGCAGGGTATGCATGTCATATTGACAGCATGAGATCAACAAAGAGGAAATGTGGCAGCCAAGTCTTTGAATGATCAAGGGTTTCATAACGTTGTGTTCCATCAGCTGGATGTGAAGGATGCCATGAGTATTCACACCTTTTCCAGATGGATGAAAGATAATTATGGGAAAATTGACATCCTGGTTAATAATGCAAGAGTAAATGGACTTTCTAGAAACTCAGCGGATATAATTTTTGAGAATTATGAACTTGGGAAAGAGTGCATTGATATTAACTACTATGGCATGAAAAGAATGGTGGAAGTTTCTCTTCCTCTTTTGAAGCTCTCCACTCATGGTGGAGGTCTAATTGTGAATGTGTCTTCTAGCATTGGGCTCCTACATAATATTCCAAGCCCGACTCTGAGGCAACAGATGAGCAATGTTCATGATCTAAGAGAGGAGAAAATAGATGCATTTCTTTAGAGTTTTTTGAGCAATTTTTGACAAGGACTAATAAGAAGCAAGGGTTGGCCTATTCAATATTTAGCCTACTTCATTTCTAAGGTTACGCTCAATGCTTACACTTGTGTTCTTGCATGACAATACCCTGATATGAATATTAATTGTGTTCATCCAGGTTTTGTAAGCACTGATTTGAATTTTCATCTGGGGATGCTGTCAAGTGATGAAGGTAACTTTTTATTTTATAGAGATAATATTTGTTAATTGAGAAAGATACAACTCATAGGTATTAGACATATATCCTACAACTTATATAACATAGACACTTTGTTTGAGGATGATACAACTATTCTGTAAATCTGCTGGTCGAATTAGATAGCTGTGCATTTGTAATCTCCAGAGCAATCATTAAAAAATGTTTGAAAATAACATTCAATTTTAGAGGGGTCAATATCATTATTTGAAGAATGATGACAGTGCATCATTTTTGGTATCAGAGCTTGAAGCTCTTGGGATTTGGTAATTGATCATGATTGCTAATAAGTTGCTGCAGGATTTGGAAAAAGGATCAACAGGACAAAGCACTAGAAGACCCTATGGAGGAAAGGTATGAGCAACCTTTGATATTTGATTTGATTTTATTGTGTTTGAGAAGCAAACAAGTGAAAAGGAAGTCTTAAGGCCATTGAGGCTTGACAAGAGACAAGAGAAGCTTGGAAAGCTTAAAAGTAAGGGAGCAAGTGAATGCTCAAGAGGAAGATCCAAAGCAAGGTAAGCTTGGATTTGTGAAATTATTGATATTTGGTTAAAGTAGTGTCATATTTCAGACCATTGACTCAGTGTGAAGCTCAATAAAACCATTAAGTAGGATCAAAAGACTAGGATGCAAAAGGCCTAGGTGAGATCAAGGAGATTGTCAAAAGACCAGTCAAGGAGAAAGGCTTGGGTGAGACAAGTGGACCTAAAGGGATCAAGAGACCAAGGTGGAAAAGACTTGGGTGATGATCTCAAAAATAGAAGTAATGTTGAAGACACTACAGAGTAGTAAGATACATGAGAGTACCAAGAAGAAAACAAGCATCCAAAAGAAGAAAGGTATGACCAGTATTGAAATTGATAGTTTGAAAAGAGATTTAGCTATGTTTGCAAATAGATATGAGTCTTGGATGTAGATGAACAAGCAAGCATGGGTATGGCCAATGAGGAAGAGGTTGAAATGGCCAATTGATTTCCTAATGAAGAGGAGAAGAAGGCAAAATGAGATTGCCAAGAAGAGAGAAGCCCATAGAGGCTTGAAGAAGATAAGAAGATTGCCAAGAGAGTAACAAAAAGAAGAAGAGATTGTGAAAAATTTTCTCATTGTGGAGAACAAGAGAAAAGAAGAAATAAAAGATGAAGTGCCAGGAAGAGCACTTGAGAAGATCAGAGTGTTGATGAAGAGAGCACTCATAGGGACCTTGTGGTCTCTTGTTTTTATATCTAATGTTGTCTTTGCATGGGTAATTGCAGGTATGAGCAGCCTTGTGAAGGTCAAAAGAAAGGCATGGAAGAATGAAGAGATTGGTGCAAGAGAAGACACAAAGTACATAAGTGAATGTGTAGGAGAAAAGAAAAAGTTTTCTATTGTTGATAAAGAAGAAGAGATGCATTGGTTAATGCATGAGGGAGGTGTTGAGAAACCCATACAAGCAAGAGGAGAGATGGAAGATGAAGATGACTTCCATGATGCCATTGAATGCCAAGAAGATGCAAGAGAATAGTCAAGCATAAAGGAAGAAGAAAGTACAAACAATCAAGAAGCTATGCAAGTCAAAGAACTAATGGAGCAGCCCATTAAGGAGGTAAAGGTGAATTCAAAAATTGATTTTTCTTATAAGCATGAAATTGTTGATATACATGTTAGAGAAGCAAAGATAAACGTGAAGTTTCCAATTAACCATGGATATGTGATGCCTAAATGGTGGAAGAAGCAAACTCCCTAGAAACAAGAAGTGTTGGTCAAAGAGCATGGATGTAGGATGCCTACATGGTTTGAGAAGACAAATATAAAGGACATAAAGCTCAATCAAAATGAAGACTCTAGCAAGAAGCAAATACAAAGCGTGAAGGAAGAGGTAGAATGCAAAGTGAGCAAGGCCAGCTATCAAGCAAGACAACATGAAGATGTCAAAGAGAAGAAATTGGTTGGTGAATTGAACAAGTGTCATCCTAAAGCTATGAAGAAGGTATGGATGGCTAAAGGTGAGAAAGAAAACTTCTCAAAGAATAATGAGGTAGAGTATAATGACACAAAGATGAAAGGTAAGTTAATTTCTTGCAATGAATAGGATAATGATGTTTTTGAATCATTTAATTATCTTTTTATGGAAAATGAGGAATGGAAAATGTCTATGAAAAATA
>JARHVA010006973.1:640000-786325 GCA_037957365.1 Torreya grandis | reverse complement strand
TTTTCATTGGGAAATGGAGTCATTTTCTCTTAGTTTCAGACCTAACCAAACCTTAACCATGAAAAGACAAACTGATTTAATCTTCAAATACACACAAACAAGGATAAAAATACACAAAGTAAATAACAAGACCCACACTTGTGCTATCAAGCACTTAGGGAACACAACAAACTAGAAAGTGAACTAATTATATATAACTAACATGAAAAAATTTCTTCCTCTTGCATTCAAGGGGAATCTTGGACAATATCTTGCTCCATGAAATGAATAATGCATGAATCAAGTTACCTCTTGAACTTTTATCTTGTTGTCTTCATCTTCTTCTTGAATGCTAATCCTCTTGGCATGCTCCCAAATGAAGTAATGGTAGCTACAAACCTATCACTTATGAGAGTGAATTCATCCATCAGATCAAACTTTTTTTCATACTCTTTCTTGATGTTTGTGTCTATCTCAAACATGGCCATCTCTTGGGTTATAAGAGCAACCTCAAACATAGTTCCTTGTAGGTTGTCATATTGTCTTTCAAGAATCAAGCCATCTCAAGAACATATTCAAACTATCCAACAAAGGGTGTAGGCCCTTGAGGAATATCAAATTCATCACAAATATCCTTGAAATTTTTCCACATATCATCTTGGTCTATGAAAGTAGCCAACAACTTCAGACTTTATTAGTTTTTCAAATTCAATCTCTTGATCATCTTTAAAAGAGTCATAGTCATCATAGATTGATCCATCATGGAATTGAAACTTTTGTTGGTGTTCTTCAAGACATGTTTGGTCACTAGGAACCTTACATTCCTCATCAACAATCTAATTTTTCTCTCCTATAGGTTTTATCTTCTCAAAACTTTCATATTCCTTGAACATGTGTAAATAGGTCTACCACATGTCCTTCAAATCTCTTTGAACCTACTCATGAGACTCAAGAAACTCAGTCAATGTGATGTTTCTCTCAAAAGCCTTTTCTTCCATGTCTTTATCAACCTCTTCATTGGCCAAGGTAGCAATCTTGGCACTATCTTCATGGGTATTTATAACCTCATCAAGGCCATCTCTTTCATCATTAAAGAAGACTAATTTGTGTTTGTATTCACTAAGGGGAGTGTCAAGGATGAATTCTTCATCATAGACACTTGAGTCATCTTCACCAGCTACAACTATAGCTTGATTCTCTTTACTTATCTCCCATAGGACAGGTTCTTCTTCAAAAAGGGATGTGGTGGGAGGGTGATGTGCAATTTCATGAGTTGGAGAGGGAGTATGAGGTATGGTGTATGGCTCATGAATGGGGTTTGAGAATGGAGGGAGTACTTTTAAAACATGAAACCTTGGGAATGGATGATTCTTGAAGGAACTCTTGGAGAGATAGAAATTTGAGTTGGGCAATGGAAGGGACATTCTCTTCAACAAGTACCTCATCTTTCTCATGGCCTTCTTGAGTATTTTCAATAGCTGCAACTTTATCTCCAACCTTATCAATTAGAGTCTCATTCTTATTTTGAAAACATTATTGGACAGACCTCCAAGATGAACAAACTAAAGGTTTTTGGGGAGAGGGAAATGGGGCTTGATTAGGCATAAAGATCTCTTTGTCTTCAACCTCTTGTTTCTAGATCTCTTCAATTCACTTCATATTCAACTCTAGCTCTTTGATTTGCCTGTCTATACCTCTCTTAGAATAACTTCTCTTGAAGTTGGTTAGTGACCACATGAGGGCAAGAAGCATAAGAAGGTTCATGTGAGATACAAGAGGAATATTCAAGAGGGATGAGATAGAATTACATAGGTTTAAATTCTTCTTTGACTTTAACTCCCCAATCTATACTTGTCTCACCTTGCTCACTCCATGACTTCACCACTTAATTCTTGTGAACTAGGAATTTGATGATGAAAGGGATAATAGTATTGTGTTAGTGGATAAATCAAATAAAAAGCACACTAAACTAACACCTTCATGCCTAGTTACTAGGGTGAGATTAATAACAAAAAAAAAAAGAAAATCACAACTAAATAGAAAGGAAAAACAAGAATCCTTCACCTTGCTTGGATGCTCCAAATGCTTTGTTGTAGTGGCTTGCTCGATTTGTGCTTATGAAGTCTATATCAATGGAAGCTTGACCACCTCCATCTCTACTTGACACCTTTCTTAGCTTTGGATTCAATATTTTGGCATCATAACCTTTGGCATGATAACTTTGCATAAGTTAAGCTTAAAATTCATGTGGTAAGGCCTCCTATTTAAAGATTTTTGTAAATGGCTAGAATCAACCTGAACCATCCATCTCAAGATTGAGATGTGTGGCTAAGGATTAATCTAATTGTGTAATTAAAAATTCATAAATAGGATAATCAATATTTGGGATAGAGGAGAATTTAAGAGGCATGGGAGGCATGGAAGGGCTTAACCTTGATATTTTATTCATTTATGGCCTAGGGATGTCTTCCCAAGAAATGATGTCACTTGATGATGTAGATATTCATTATTCATTTCTAAAAATAAGTATTCAACAAGTTTCCATGGAATTATTAATTAGGCTTTAATTTGGTTTAATTAACTCTTGAGCATGAATAATCACTTTGTGCACAAATTACTCAAATTGATCAGAATGCCTTGTTATTAGCCCAAAATTTGATTGGATTGGAATTGGAAGTTAATGTTAGATGCATTGGATCCATCATATGATTTAGGATATTACCAACACCAAATAATAAATGCAAGTGTCTCGTACAAGAAAGTTGATAGAAAAGAGCAATCCAGAGCACCCAGGTGCAAAATTGGTATTTTGACTCGAAATGATCTGATCAAAGTTAGCTGGCCCATAAATTTCACTACCCCATTTAGTGATGCCATAGCCAAAATTGGCACTTGAATATGGTAGGTTTAACTCATTTAATGTGTTTTTAGGCCAAATTGTGCATTTTGGTGGAAATTGGTCAAAAGCCTGGTTGGAGGTTATCTATGGCCATTTTTACGTGTCTACAATTCCAGCTTAGAATCTTGAAAGACTTTTTAGGGGGTTCTTGAGGAAGAGAAGTGAGATATTCTCTTTGAATAATAGGTTTTTTAACAATAGTCTCGACTTTCCTTTGAATACTCTCTTAGATGTAATTCCAAGAAGGAAAATTTTGAGGAACAAATGAAGGACTTGGAAAACATGGAAGCTCACTTAGAAAGGTCTCTTGGGGAAGAATGGGTGACATATATGAGGGTTGAGGTAGTGTGTATGAAGACACATAAGGCTGATGAAGTTGGACCTATTGCTCCTCATGGTTTCTTAGCTTATCCTCAATAATTTTAATGAGGGCACTTACATCCATCATCTCGCTTGAGAAGCTTTGTCAAATTTCTCTCTCAATAGGTGCCCATTCTTCTGTCATTAGTTGCAATGAATCTCTCATGTTATGAATGAGGTGAATAGGTGTATATTGACCATATTTTCTTTGTGTATTAATGTCTAACACGTGCCTCTCATATCCCAAGAGAATTTGTTTCAAACTTGAAATGGATTGGTTTGAGTAGTGACTAGGGACATTTTGAGCTTGAGAAGGTTGATCATATGCAACATATTGGTCACGTAGAGGGAATGTAGGATAACCATAGGAATGATATGGCTCATGACAAGATTGATAAGGATTATATAAAGGTTGGTATGGATGACCATGGGGCTAAGATACTTCATCAACTTGTATGAAACTAAAATTCATCTCAAACTCAGCCATACTAACTTCATCAAGATAATGAAATGAAACACAACTTACTTTGAATGAGTGACTAGGCTGCTAGAACCAACTAATCAATCATGAGGTCATCATTGATGTTTTGAATTCCTTCAGAGGTTGAAAAGTAGAAGAAAAACACTAAGAATTCTTCCACAACTTTGGACATTTGTCCCACTTGGCTTGCCAAAATTGTTATCAATCAATTTTTCATCCTTTGGAAGATAGTTAAAGCCTTAAAAATTCGATGTAACATGAAAACACCTTAATATTGTGGGTACCCTATTGTATAGGTGAATCTTTAGGTTAAACAACTAAATCCCCTTGATGAATCACTTAAGCTCAAACACTAATATAGCACTTGATAGGAAAATGGAGAGAAACCTACTTTAATGGAGGTGATGCACCAAATATGATTTGATCACTAACAACCAACTATAATTGCACTTCAAACAAGAGACTAACCCCCACATGAAATTAATCCAAATCTACCTCTCTACATCAATGTTTCTCATGAAGGTTTGTGAAGCAAGCTTGATATAGAAGGACTAGTCAAAAGGTCATGACATAAAACTAATGAAAAGACAACTCACTAAACCCTTAAACACTCCATTTTAACACTTCAAGGGACCTATAAAGAGGATTATAAACTAAACATGAATGTTAAACAAGGACAAACATGCTAAAGAAGTAAGCCTATAAATTAGTAAGATCAACTAATAAATCATGCATATTAAAACCAATCCATGGAGAAGTTAAATCTAGGTTATTATTGATTGATCAAAGACTAAAAATGGATAGGTATTTTTCATAGCCAAGTGGAAGATACAAAATTATCCAATTAAGGCTCAATATATCGAGAAAATGAGAGAAGAAGGTGAGAAGGGCACATGAGAGATAGATAAGTGTTCCATGAGTTAAAAGCAAGAATATAGGTATAAAAATACCCCGTCAGGTCTTAGAAGACAAATGTACTTTCTTGAAGATGCTCTTTTGCTCAAAGTGGCATGGAAGTTTCAAACCTTGATTCACACCTTGCCTAGCTCTCCAAAACTACCCTTTGCCTTAGATTGTAGGATGATAAGTGGACTTATTGATGGTTATATAATATTGAGTTACAACACTTATCTACTCTTGACACCTTCCAAATGATTTCTTCAGGTTCTCTTTGACACATCACTTCATTCTCTTGTTAGGTGTCTAGAAGTCTCTTCATCTCACTAGGCCAATCTTGCTTACAAGTGTCAAAACTTGGATTCATATTCTCTAGTTCATTACATCTCCATGGATGGAATATTAAAATCATATAATAGATGTGAAAATTAATTTGGAAGTCTCAAACTACCCTAAAAAATCCATTTTACACCAAAAGCTCTATTTCTGCCTCATTCCTTGTAGCCTTGAAATCATGCAAATATCCTTGTGTAGATAAGTGTATAGATGGTACTGGGAAACTAAAGGAATATTGTATAACCTAGTATGGTTTTATAATGCCATGCCAAGATTTAGGTCCTAAAAGTGAGTGGAATTATCCTTTTCATATGTTTCTCTCTCTTAACTAGGTCTCTATTAGGTCTCCTTACCTAGAAACTAAGTTTTGTCCTAAACACACTCCCACACATGTGAAACTTATAGTAAGTGTGTGATTAACTTTAACCATGACAAGACCAACCTCCATGTTAATTTTCATCTCTTGAGGCCCTGTACATATGGGTTAACCATGAAATAGTCAAAAACCCTAGTTAAGGTGTTTGGACAGGCATGGGAGACAATTTGAGGGTTTTTCAAGAGATTTTTAGGTTCTGAAGTTTGAAATAAGCTGGTTGAGGTATGAAAAATCATCTTGATTATCTCATTTTTCTGAAAAGAGGTCTCTTGATGTGTTTTCTAGGCCTACATATCGACCATTTGGCTTGCAAAACCATGTTTTCTTACCTCTTTGACCAAGTAATTGACTTGCAACAATTATATATTTATTTGGGATACATATGAAGGTGTGTATAAAATTGAGGAACCTATATCAAGTCCTTATATACTTTTTCATTTGATCTAGATATCATCTCATGTCTTGCTCCTTCACATACACACCAACAACTATGAAGTTATGCCTATTCTATATAATATTGTACCTACATATACAAACCAATACCATTTCCAGGTGATCATGAGACTTGATAAGGTCACCAAAATTAAATTTAAGGTCTAAATAACTCATTATAATGCATTGTAAGGCATGTTTCTCACATTGGGTCTTTAGGAGGGTTTAAAGCATGTTTTGTTTTTAACAATGGTTCATAGAGGATAGGTCCTCTTTCTTTCTCCTAATGCCACAAATTGAAATTTATAGGAACACTACACCACCTAAAAACATCATTAAGTTCCATGCATAACATCATAAGAGATCTCAGTAGAAGTTGGTGAACTCTCAGGCTCAAGTAGGCCATCTATGATTGCCCTATTCTCCTATTCACATATTCATGGACTATCAATATTAAATTTATAAACTAATATCATGAGAATAAATTATGAACCCACCCTAACACCTCCAATTTACATTCTCTTTCATGCAACTCCTCCAAGGAGTTCTGAGCTTTTCAAGGTGATCATTTAGATAGAGAGGATTGTGTGCACAGAATGAGAGAAAGTCTTTTGGTCAAAACACCCTAAAATACATTTTGTGACCACTATAACTTCCAAAATAATTATATTTGACCCATTCATGATTATAAATGATTTAAAATGGACATTAGTCTCCCAATAATAGTTCTGCAACCTGAGTTCATATCAAGAAGGTTTCAATGCAATTAGGTCTGCGTAGCCTTAATGGTCTGGTTTTATTATTCTTGAAGAGCTTTGGTATCTAGATGATTTATTAAAGGAATCTAAGGATCTTTATCCTCCCTCTGTTGGAGTGTACACAATTGTATCAACATTTTATTTTTCTTGTTCATCACCAAAGGTGATCAATTCTACTAAAGTGTACCATGCAGGCTTGTGTGGTGCCCATCTAACTATCATCTCTTTTATCTACTTTAAGGAATAAAATTAGCTAGAATATATTCTCCATGAACTCATTATTTCCCTACTAAAATTACATTTCAACAAATACATCACTTTGAATTCACATTGTCTCCCTTTTTACAGGTTTGAAAGGCAACTTGACTATGCAGTCCACCTGTAGGTGGGCATTTTAGGGTCTTAGCTATATCTTAGGGTTTCAAAGGAAGTTGTAGGATAATTTAAATAACCATTGATACATTATTGAAGACTTGATATTCTAATTTAAACCTTTTTAGTCTTTCTAAGGTCTCAAAACTCCACAGACACCCTTTGTCTCTCTCATACATGCTCAGGACTATAGAGTACAGTTTAGGCCTACCAGGATTTCATATGGCACTGTCATTAGCCATTTATATAGATTTTAAGTTCCTCAAATTCATTCAAGGATTAAAAATATTTTATCTTTCCTATCTCAAATTCAAACCTTAAGCCAATATCACATCTTCAAAACATATATACTTGATGAAGAAAGGAAGAGGATTTTTTAACAAATACATTAGCTCTTCTAGAACATATACTATACGAAATAAAATTGGGAACAATATGTCCCCTATGTCTCTGAGAAATAATAGACAAACCTAAATGGTATGCCCATCCCCAAAATCCCCCTATTAAATCATTTTCAGCTTTGTGAAAGAACCAAAAAAGTTTGTAACTAGCATTTTCTATATCAGATACATCCTTGGCCCATGGTATACTAGTAAATGGGGACTAGTAAATAATGACAAGATATTAGATGAAAATATTACCATTGTGAAGTGGCATGTGAACCATTTTAACCAAGTATTATAGCCATGCTTACAGACATAAGGAATGTAAATGATGAGCCCAAATACTTTAAGGATGATGAGGAGCCACTGAAAGTATTGTTGAGTAAAAAGGTTGGTTCAAAGTTGTTGGGCATGCCTCTGATAATGCTAGGATGAGTGGTAATGATGCTACCAGGAGGAGTGGTAGTGATGATATCAGGAGGGGTGGTAGTGATGCTGTGAGGAGGGGTGGTAGTGATGCCACCAAAAGGGAGAATAGACACTAGAGCAATAGTTGTAGGAGGTGTAGGAGTAGTTGGAGTAACTCCAGGGGTAGTCAAAGTATCTAGAGTAATTATAGGAGCTATAGGAGTGCTAGTGATGTAAATAATTCATGTGGTGTCAATAGAGATAAAATAAAATAATAGAAGACAAATAAATTTGGATGTCTTAAAAATCCAATGCATCATATATAAAAAGGTATAATGAGTAATATAATGGATAGGTTTCCACATTATCAATTGCATACTTAGTAGTGTAAATGCAAGTGCCATAGCCTGTAATCAAAGATATAAAATAGACATTATTAACATAATACAATGCCCCCCTTTCAAGTACAATCTAGATCAAAACCTCAATGCAATAGAATGAAATGCATATGTTTTGCCTCATCTTTTTTGCCTAAGTTCCATTTTCTTTTCCACATTGAAACAACCACCTCGATGATTTTTTACTAACAAATGAATGGAATTATTCAATTCCTAAGGCACGACAATTATAGATATGCAAAATTCTATTGATAAAGTTTCTCTTGTAGCTCAACTTGTGATCTACAAAGCACTTTGACTCTCAATAATACAAAAGAAACTTAAAAAATGCAAACACGTATAGAATATTTTGTAACACATCCATTTTATCTTTAGTCATTTTTCCCATATTAGAACACAAATTAAAATAGTCTTAATTTAACTACATACTTGCTTGGTGGGCAAGTTGTACAACCTCTACAAGTTCCTCGAAAGTATATTTCAGTCTTAGATCAATTTCCTTATTTACAATGATATCTTCCTTATTCATACTAAATATGGAGGAAAATAATATTAGTAGGTTGCTCACAAAATTCAACTTTGATTAAAAAATATTTGACATGTAGTAGCCTTTAGTAATACTGCTTCATCCAAAAAACCAATTTATTACAGCACAAAGATGCCTTTCTAAATGGATCCTAGGTAGAGCTTCATAACATGTATTCTAAATCAACTAGGGCCTTCTAAAATGAAATCACAACTAAATTTTTGGATATGTGCATTGGGTTGCTTAGGTTTGAATTATTTACTTAAAAAAATGTGGTGAGATGTAGCCATAAAGGATTATAGCTAGGCAAACCTGACAATGTATTGGAGATGGCATATTTACTTTTACGTATCCCTTCACTAAGGCACTTTAAAAAAATTAGATTGCCTTTTTTTTTGTGGTATTTACATCAAATGATCATAGGGCAAGTTTTTTTGGGATATGTAATCAATATCAATGCATTGATAATACTTGAGAGTTTTTAAATATTCGTGTAATGATTCACTGCACAAAGTAATGTTATAAGATGGATATGCTGCCTAAAAACATCTTTGCATTAAAACTCATGAGGCCTGCTAATAACATGGAAATATTTCTGCTAATCATTATTGAACAAATAAAAATATTTATTCTAATATTAAAAAAATATATATCTTACCTTTTCAAAATTTACATATATTTCCACGCACAAAAAATAGAGTGTTGTGGTTGGTCGAAACAAGTAATAATCACTGGTTAAAGCTAAATCAATCTAATAGTCTCCCTTTAAGACTAACAAGATCACCATGACAATAAGCCTTGATACGTTATTTAGGACTTTAGAATTCAATATAGTTTTAATGTATATTTTATAAATAAGATTATTAATGTACAATTTTAATGCCATTTCATAAATAGTGGTGTAGTGTCAAAACATTCAATTGCTAAGTAGGGCTTTGAAGTTAAATAATTTTTTAAATGTTTATTTTAAGACATTTTAATACAACTTATGGTTCATAATGGGAGAATTTAAATGTACTTATAAAAAAAGTTTCTATAATCAATGTGGATCATATATCAAAATTATTGGTAGATTTTGATGTTAGTCGAATGTAAAAACAATACATTATGAGTGAGAGGCTAATGTACACCATTAAAGAAGTCCTAAAAGTATGCAAGAGAGTTAAATAAAAAAAAAAGGAAAGAAACAATGTCTTAAAAAATCCATGATCTGATGAGTAATGCAAGGAATTGTAAAGATCATTGAGGGAACTAGTAGGTAGAACAAAGGCAAATAAAAAAAAATCTATGAACAATTGTTGAGGACAAACAAACAAGAGTATACAAGAATTATATGAAAGGTGTTGATTTACTCAAGGAAATATGAACCAACTAAATTTTGGAGGGAGCCTTGCAGGAAAAAACATAGACAAAGAATAATATACAATGATTCAATGGTCTGAGTATTCAAAACAACTATGGGAGGGTGAAAAAGAACAAGATACAACTCCCATAATCATTGTTAATAAAGAAATTTCCACAATTGAAGACATAATACAAGGGATTAAGAAGCTGATAACAAGAAAAGCTTGAGCCATAGACAACCTGCAAGTAGAGCATCTAAAATGGGGAGTAGATATTGTTGCACCTTAGATCAAATAAATTTTAAATGAATTCATCCAAAATGGCTTCCCAACAGAATATATAACTAGCCTAACCATACCTTTGTTTAAAAGTGGTGATGAAAACAATCCCTTAAATTATCAAACTATCATGGTCAATCCTCTTTTTGTAGATCTATTTGGTAATATGATAGAGCATAATATTAATAATTGGGTAGAGGAAAAAGGAAAGAGAACAAAGGGGTAAGTAGGATTTAGACCCAAATACTAAACTATTGACCACTATGTCACACTCAGACGCCTAGTTTAAAATGTTTGGCATTAGAAAAGGGAGGTATATTATTGTTTTATGGACTTCAAAAGGGCATTTGACATAGTGGCAAAGAATAAATTATAGAGTAAAATAGAGGAAATAGGGATCTGAATGCACTACAAGTCAAAAATTCATAGATTATATGAGCAAGAAAAAGGCTAAAATTAGAATGTAGGAAGCCTTGTTTAGGCTTTTTTGGAGTGATATAGGCATAAAAAAATGTTGCTTTATATCCTCAACTTTATTTGGACTATATATTGACAAACTAGAAGATTGGATAAATAAAATGAGAGGAAGAGGAGCCCACTTGGATGATTATGTGGTGAAACCCCTACTTTATGTTGATGACATAATTCTACTATTAGAGACAACACAAGATCTAAGAAACCACCAATAGGATCTAGAGTTTTTTGGTAAAGAAGTAGGGATGTAGGTGAACATAGGCAAAACCAAAACTATGTTTTTCTCAACGAAAAGGAAGAAGCAACATCTTGATTTTTATTTTATAGGAGATTCCCTTTAAGTTGTATAAGAATTCAAGTGTTTCAACGTCTACTTTCACATAAAACTCAATGGGGATACATGTAGGTCTAGGATGAAAAAAATGCAAGAAGGTTGGAACACTATTTATGAACTTCAAAATAGTTTCAAGAATGTTGAGCTATGGGATTGGAAGACCACCAGGATTCTATTTAGGTTTCTAGTCACACCAATGGTCATGTATAGATGCATGGATCGGGCTAGTGGAATGTCGAGTTTGAAATGCAAGAAAATAAAAAGGATCTAAAAGTGCCTAATCATAAATAATTTTGTAATCAAGACTTCAGGGCCCTATGAAATTATTTTTATTGAAATAGGAATTTTTGATTTATAGTTAATTTATATGACCATGTTAATATGTTATTTAAACATAAATAAAAAGCATGAAGACTAGGAGGCAGCCTAAGACCGCAATAGACAAAGAGTTACACAAACAAAATAACACATGGATGAAATAGAACCACAAATAGATGAACATATGAGATTTCAAAGTAAGAGAATGCCCAAACCTTAACAAATAAATTAAAAACCATGTGAATGAAAATTTTAGAACATTGATGTAGAGGAAGAAAATAAGCATGAAAAAAAACACTATATTAGAGAGTCCAACCCAATTTATGAGCATTATGAAAAAACTTATATAGAGGCTGAAATTAAATGGAGGGGAAAATTATCATTGCTCAACTAGCTCTCGTATGCTCAGAATTATTGCTTCCAAAGTAAAAATTAGAGAGTTCCCTCACATCGTCATTGGATTAACTCTTAAAAATTGTTGGTCGTTATGTCTCAAAGAGCCATTTTGTGGTAAAATATACGAGGATGGATACTTGCAAATTCTGTTATGTATAGATATTATATGAATGAAATTAAATGATTTTAATTATGTTCATGTGATTGAAAGGTTTATTAGGATTATTGAAGAAAAAAAAAATACATCGATAATTATGAAATAATTTTTATCATTCATTAAATATAAATATAACCCTGATAAATATTATAAAAGTTTTTTTTGTGTTTACATACAATGGATCAAATTGTAATATTTTCTTAATCGTTGAAATTAAACAAGTTGCATGCTTTTCTCCACAATGCTAGGTTAAAAACAATGATGAGGATGGAACTCCCATTGTGAAAATTTCCTATCCTTAGTTTTTACTTTCTATAGTTCAATATTATTTCGTCTTTAAAACTATATATAACAATGTAATTTTTAAAGTGTCAAATAAAAGTTTTGTGACAATGTAATTTTACTTATGTTGTAATTTCATTGTTAAATTTCTTCTCTTTTAAATATAGTTAATTGTACTTACTAATATTAAAAAAAAATTAATATATATTTTATGGTTTTTTTTTTTTTTTTTTTTTTAAAAAGATTAAACATATTTTAATACATCACTATTTTTTATTCAATATATTATATATGATTAATATAAGTTAAATTATAATAGTTTGTTCTATTAAATATAAATAATGCATAATTTATCAAATTTAGAATAAAGATAAGGGCTTGCCGTTATACTTGTTAATAAGTTAATTATAATCACCTAAATTTTGGGGAATGACAAAAGAGGAAATAACTCTTAGTTTAGTGATAAATACTCTCAACATTTATTTATTTTTATAATAAACTAAATACTCTTAACATTTATGTATTTTTATAATAAAGATTCATAATTTTAGGATTCATGAATGTAATATATATTTTTATATATTATTATTAGAAATTGTAAAAGATTATATATATTGAAAAGGTGATTTTGTTGAGAATAATTTTTGTATTTATTTTTTAATCTTGTATTGTATTAGAGCATTCTTCTTCCTAATTAATTGTTGTGAATATTTTATATATGTTAAGATTTCTTGAGTTTTCTCTTTCCTCAAACTTTTTCAAATCATTTTGATTTTTGAGGTTTTTAAAATCTTATTAAGTATTTTCGCGTGGTTGAAATTAAGTAAAACTTATTTTAATATATTAGGTTTTTAAAAAACTTTTGTGATTTTTTAGGAAAACAAATTCATTTTTGGAATATTTTAATTCTTGTCAAATTTTAAACTTTTTTTAGATGATGATACTATTTTTTTTTAGAATTATACAAAAATTATAATTTTTAATAAAGACTTAATTTTTTGTTGCATAATTATTTTTTACGAGTAATTGAAGATTAACCATTTACAAGGCATCAAAATGCATTGGGTTCCCTCTATCTTTGTAGTTTTTTCAAAAAAAAATTATGACACCTATCAATTTCTTAGATTTTTTTCTCAATATTCTTCCCGACCTAAAAAATTCAAAAACAATTGATTTATGAATGAAAGTTTGAATTTTTTTACGACCTTTATAGGCCTTGATTTCTTCTCCAAAATTAGCAGCTTGCCTTTTACCATCGTTTCACTACCATACAACTTGCTCACCACTTCACCCACCCCTTATTCCTTGTAGGTCCACCATTTTAAGCTTCTTACTCTCTAACCTTAAAGTTATTCTTTAGTTTTAATCGTCAATGGTGATGAGATGGTTCCTTAGTGTAATTTATTTATTTTATAAGTAATGAGGGATGTAAAACCAAAAATAACTTATAGGAGTATATATTTGTTAAGTAACCTTTTATATTTATATTAATAAGTTTTTTTTTTAAATATTTTATTATTATTATTATTTTAATTATTATATATAGTCGAAGGTATTATATGAAATCACATAATTATATAAAATGTTGGTATCTTTGTCCATATTTCGAAAATAAATATATAGTGAATTTATAATGTTGAGAAAGCATATATTTTAATTAATGAGTTTTTGAGCTAAAGAATTATGAGTGAGGGGTATAACGTTGTCAAAATCATATAAGACATGATAGTAAATTTAATTGTTTAACTCTTCGTGTTAACTATTTAGAGAAATATATACAATGATAGATAGATATAAACAACCATTCTTACCAATCAAACTACAACCCTTTCAATATTATTAATTTTTCAATTAACTATATATTCAAACTTAAAGTTAGGAACATAATAAACATTGTATCCATAATAATTTTCCAATCTAAATTTGAAATGTATGAAAAATGGCCTTAAGTTTATGTAGGCATAATTAATAGTGAGCATAGGTGAAATAAATGCATGCCATGATGAAAAATTTCCAATAATATTTCATATGAATTTGAAAATGACACACTTTACAATCGTTCGCTAAATGCATGCATTTCGTATAAATACTAATCATTATATATTATTATAATATATTATATATAATATCAATATTATTTTATTATTAATAATATAATATATTTTATAATATTTATTTATGTATATTATATTTATTTATATATAATAATAATATAATAGTATTATAATATATATTATATTTTATATCATTAAAATATTTATATTAATAATATATACATACATATACATATTTTATTTTGGTAAAATAAAATTTTGTAATGAAAAAGAGTGTAAATTAACAATCATATGTCACCCAAAATCCATCATTGCTAACCTTGTCTCAGTTTTTTTACATGAAATGTTAAGTCATGATAATTTAATATTCATTTTAATAATCCTTCCAAAACATATTTTCTTTGACTAATGATCTCTTAAATTTTATGGTTTTTTCAGTAGGGATAAATGAGATGCTAAAGGAGACATACTCTAATTGTGGCCATCTTTTCTTCCAAGGGTATGAGTATGTTTTTTTTTAATATGTTCTTAAACCTGATGTAATTGCTTTAGGTATCAATATATTAGTAGCATTGACAAACATAAGCTACAAGATAGACTTTGGGATAATTGTTATCCATATGCCACTGTAGAGAATTATGCTTGTCTTCCAACTAATAACGTGTTTCTCAAAAATTAAATTATATTATATTGTTTTTAATTATATAAGGCGGCAGACCAGGGGCCTAACCCTTATAGAAGCAGAGGAACCATGAAGGAAATCAACATAGCAGATGCCTTACGACAGGAACGACACTAACAGTGAACCAACAGACACAACAAACTAAAATAAAACAAGAATAGGAAAAATGAGAGACAGAGAAATCTCTCCTTACATAACCATAGATTTGATGAGGTCATTCAATTTCTCAATATTCTCTGCATTTACAACAGAAGCAGTATTACCCAATTCCTGCAGCATAGACATATTCAGGAGAATAGAATTTTGGAGCCCAATGGTAAAGTTTTGCTCCAGTTTCTAGATACGACCCTTCAGTGCAGCAATTTCAGCTTTCAAATCCATCTTGGTTTCAGTTTCCTCATCGGCTTCCTCCACATACATTTTTCCCTCTTTGTCAGCATTTTCCCTAATGTCAGCACCATCCTCCATAGTAGCCTCAAATTCTCTTGTCTTCTGCTTACCTTCAGTATCCTCAGAGATTTATTGAACTTCTAATTCCTTGTACTCTTCCTCCTGGGTGGCTTCCTCTGAGGTGCTCTCTAAATAATCAATAAGCCTAGCCTTAGGAGCGGGTTTGCCAGTAATCTGCCCCGACCGCCGAACTCCTGAGGAGAGGCCCTCCTTACTAACCTTAGTGGACATATGGGATTTACCACCTTGAACCCCAGTGGTCCTACCAAGATTTTTATGGGTCCCCACAGTGGTCCCCCCAATACTCTCTTCACCAGCATAAAACTTCCTTTTCTTGCCCTTCGTGCTCACAAAGGAGCCAAGGGTGTCAACGATGGTCTCCTCAGGAGTAGAAAAGGATACTTCTTTAGTTTTGGTAGAGACAGGGGAAAGACAGGGCTCATCGACAACATCACTAGCCAAAGGGTTAGAAGAAATATCCTCGATATCAATTCTAATATTCTTGGACGGCTCAAGGGCACAATGGAAATTATACAGACAAAAGATGAGGCCTTGATGGAGGGGGATAGGATTCATATCAGGTTTTTTTGCCAATTTTGCTCTCACCCTAAGGACAAAATGTTCTAGGGAGGAGAGCAGATAAAAGAGAAAACTGATGAGAGCATTACGCTTGAATGATTTAAAAGGGGGAGATGATAATTATAGAACCTAGTGAATCATCCTCCCAGTGTGAAATACTTCATGAGGATGAAGCACACTCCATCCCACGGCTCAGGTAATTCAGCTCTATCAAATCCTCCTTGGTATGGAGCAAGTTCTTCACCTTCTCCCAAAAATAACTTCTGGCTGGAGAGGTCTGTGATTTTTGTTTTCCTTTGCAGCTTCATCCCCTACATGGACATGCCTATAGCCATAACTATCACCTTTTCAAAAATCTCAAAGCTAATACCTCCAACAGTGACTCGTCGATTTAGCCAAGACCTCACGAATTGCTCAGACAGGGTTTCATCAAACCCATTGAGCCTCTCTAGGTAGGGACTAATCCTACCCTCTTTGCAGTAATGCCAGACCAACGGATTATCTTTGAACTCACAACAAGAGACTGGTTCTATTTGAATTCTATTGCCCCCCATTTTGGATTTACAGACCAGACCAGGAGAATTCCCAATTTTAACCTTCATAGTTGAAGTGGCTTCAAGCCCTTATTCCCGAATATGCATAATGATAATGAGGTAGCACATAATTCAGGGTATCATGCCAAGATGATATTTATTTCTCCCATGCTTAAAAATCATTTCCCAGTGATCTCCATAATGAAGTCTACTTGCCTTAACACATTGGTACAATAAATCAAAAATGATTATCAAAAGAGTACAATAGGCACCAAGCTCCGAGATCCACGTCAGCACCCTCCAAATGGACCAACTAATAGAGCTATCCTTCTCATATGTCTGACTCATCCTTAACAAGTCATTTCCTTTTGGATAATATCCCTAATGTTTATAGGGATATGATCTATTTGGCACCAACATCGCCAATTTAAAAATTGTTGGTCGAGATTGGCACAGGCATCAACAACACTATTTTCCTCTCTATAAATATGTGAAATATCAACTCTAGAAAGCTTCTGCAAAAGAAATTGAATATCCCTAATGATATCTTTTAACTTAATGCCCACATTCGATACTTTATTAACTGCACGATGACCATTTTAGAGTCCCCCTAGATACTCAAATTCCTTATACCTAGGGATATAGCCAATTGTATCCCCCATAGGAGGGCCATTGCTTCAGCATAGTTATTACTCTAGTAGTGTCAAGAATCTAGAACATAAAGCTCTGATACCACTTGTCAAGATTAGGAGCACAATTGATTACCTTTGTATAAGCAACTAAACACGGAATTTAACTAGAAGTAATAAGTAACTAGAAATCAGAAACAACACAGAATATGAGAGATAATACCCAATTGTATTAATACTCTTCCAAAAGAAAATATATAATAAAGAAGATGCCACACTCTTCTTCCCACACCTCTAGGGCTCCCACACCTCTAGGGCATACAATAATCTCCCTCAAGAGTTCTCTCTCTCAATTACGGTCACAACAAACAACTCAAACACAGAGTTGTTGTTCACCTCCACCAGTCAGTAACCATACTGCCAATACCACCTGTAAGTGACAATCAACTCAACCGTTGTTGCCTACTTCCAGTCCACCAAGTACTCTACGTACTCTAAGTCTGAGTACACCACGTACTCCAAGTAGACCTCACCTGATCTTGCTACTTGTTGTGTTGATGATCTCCCTGATCTTGTTTCCACCTATAGATCAACCTGGTTTTGCACACCTGCAAACCTAGATCTCGTACACACACACACCTGCAGATCAACTGACCTTACTTACCATGTAGATCTCACCTAATCTTGCTATACCACAGATCAATCTGGCCTTGCACACCTATCGACCGAGATCTTACACACCCAAAAGAACCCTTGTCCTTGCCTCACCAAGTCCTTATGATTCGCCCTTGGATAGAACCCTTTTGATTCTACAAAAGCCTTCTGGTTCTACAACTTTACAATACAGCCCATGAGTCTATTATATAGATCCTATACAAACAATAATTAGAATTCTAATTACAATAATTAGAACCGCAGCTCTAAGACTAAAATTAGTCTTTTACATGTAAACTAACTGTCCGTCTAAAATTAGACCAGTTTCAGAGATGTATGCAAATGCATTCACACACAGGCTGTCAACGTCAGTTCCTGTCTGACTGATGTCAGCCAACCCATAACTGACGTCGGTTACTATGAACACTAAAGATGACCAACATCGGTTGATTAGACCAATGTCGATTGCCTATAACTCAGCAACCTCCTCCTGTTTGCATCCTGGTGAAGCTTTTAGCTCCACAACCTAACAATCTCCCACTTGGAGATAAACAGCTACACTTGTACCTATACTTGTACATCATCTAATTTGTTTCCTAGCTTGTATCCCTCTTCAAGTTCAATCTTGAAGACCAACCACCACACATCCTGTGGTGCAATGCCTGTCATCCAAGTCCCCTGCCACATCTGAATCTACATACCCATGTAGAGAAGTCCCTGACCCTGCATAACATGTATACCTGCTGTTGGTCCCTCTCAAATACTTGAGAACCACTAAACTGCTTTCCAGTGCTTCTTTCTCGGATTGGATACAAACTTGCTGACAACACCCACTGCTTGGGCAACAACAGGTCTAGTACACATGTACTCAACCTCATCATATGAATTGGGACACTATTCTGTGAACTATCCAACCATCGGTGTGCTAATCAGTTCTGCATCTTGCATCTTGAACCTCGCCACTACCTTATTCACACAATCCTCTGGAGACAAAATCAACCTGTGATCTTCCATGTCTCTAGAAAAACTCATGCCAAAGAATTTTGCTACTCTTAAATCCTTCCTAGCACACCTCTGAGCTACCTTTACCTTTAGCTTGAAAAAACCCTACATGTGTGACTCTACAATAAGCATACACACTACATACAGTAACAGGATAATGTTGCAATCATCATCCAACTTGGTAAAGTAAACACAATGGTTACATTGACATTGACTAAAGCCATGCTTTGTCATACACCTGTCAAACCTGTACCACTGTCCTGGAGCTTCCTCAAGACCATATGACCTGGCCTTCCATCTCATGTGTCTATTCTCTCTCTTCTTTAACTAAAGAATCCATTTGTCTTTCAGTGCTTTCATTCCCGCTGGCAACTCTACCAAATCTCCCATTTGGTTCTCATCCAAAGAATTCATGCCATGCTCCCACTTTTTCTTGGATCCTACCTACTCTTCAGTGAGCAACAAGTATAAAGAAGGGGAATAATGAATTTGAGGCTTACTTACCCTTTCAATCCTCCATATGGGCATTTGAGACTCCTTAACAGTTTGTTGTCCATCCAAAATCTATTTCTTGGTCTACCCTGGTCTGTACCCGACTGATGTTGAATCCACCTGATCACCAATGCTGATTCCTTGACCAACGTCGGTCTCTCCCTGTCTGACACCACCAACTCTCATCTGCACATGACTGACGTTAGAACCTACCTGTTCGACATCAGTTCTCACCTGACAGACACCGATAATTGTGTTTTCCTATGAGTGATGACTTTTTACCCACGAGCTCACTTTGGATCAAAACCCTATCCAAACTGCCCTGCTCAGAATTATTCAGCCCCTTTAGATGATCTCTGCCCATCATCTCCTCCATGAACACCAAGGCTTTCTAGTTCTTAAGTTTATCAAAGACATCTAACTTCTTCTTAAGAAAATGCATCTCCTTCTTACTCATGTGACCAAACCTACAAAGCCACGTCTTTGCATCAAAAGGAGAATCAGTAATACAAGGAGGTAGATAAAGAGTACCTACTTTCTTACCACATGCTAATTCAAGTGCATCCGCTATGAGAGTTACTATGCATCTCTCATCACCCAACTTTCTTGAAAAAATTAGCCTCATCTTCAAGACTGGGACCTGTAGGACATCCTTCAACACCCATGTGTTGGCCGTCTGCAATTTCAGCCGCACTTTCCCTTTGCCAATACTTTGAAAAGGCTCACCAACCCCTATATAAATATTTCCAAAGTCTCCAAGGACATTAACATGGAAAAATACTCTATTTGGGGCTGCATGGAAAGAGGCAACATAATCTATAAACCAAGATTCTACTTTATCCAAGGAACATACAAGAGCAACCCATGCAATAATCCCTGCAACACCTGCTTCTTCATTTCCTTCATGCTGATCTTCAACCAACCAGCAATATTTCTTTACCTGCTCTTTCTTTCCATCATTCCGTAATTGATCATTCTTGCTTTTGAATTCTTCCATTCTTAGTTTACTTTCTTCTGCCATTGCTATACTCCCACTCAATCAAAAACTCCTGAGAGTGACCTGTAATCAAACACAAACGTACTCCCTGTAACCTCGCTCTAATAACACTTGTCAGGAATCTAGAACATAAAGCTCTGATACCACTTGTCAAGATTAGGAGTACAATTGATTACCTTTGTATAAGCAACTAAACATGAAATTTAACCAGAAGTAATAAGTAACTAGAAATCAAAAACAACAAAAAATATGAGAGACAATACCCAATTGTATTAATACTCTTCCAACAAGAAATATACAATAAAAAAGATGCCACACTCTTCTTCCCACACCTCTAGGGCATACAATAATCTCCCTCAAGAGTTCTCTCTCTCAATTACGGTCACAACAAACAACTCAAACACAGAGTTGTTGTTCACCTCCACCAGTCAGTAACAATACTACTAGTACCACCAGTAAGTGACAATCAACTCAACCATTGTTGCCTACTTTCAGTCCACCAATTACTCCACATACTCCAAGTCTAAGTACACCACGTACTCTAAGTAGATATCACCTGATCTTGCTACCTATTGTGTTGTTGATCTCCTTGATCTTGCTGCCACCTATAGATAAACCTGATTTTGCACACCTGCAAACCTAGATCTCACACACACACACACACCTGTAGATCAACTGACCTTACTTACCATGTAGATCTCACCTGATCTTGCTATACCGTAGATCAACCTGGCCTTGCACACCTATCAATCGAGATCTTACACACCTAGAAGAACCCTTGTCCTTGCCTCATCAAGTCCTTATGATTCTCTCTTGGTTAGAACCCTTTTGATTCTATAGAAGCCTTCTGGTTCTACAAATTTACAATACAACCCATGAGTCTATTATATAGATCCCATACAAATAATAATTAGAATTCTAATTACAATAATTAGAACCGCAACTCCAAGACTAAAATTAGTCTTTTACATGCAAACTAACTATTTGTCTAAAATTAGACCAATTCTAGAGACGCATATAAACACATGCACACACAGGCTACCGATGTCAGTTCTTGTTTGACCGATGTTGGCCGACCCATAATCGACGTCGGTTACTATGAACACTGAAGATGATCGACGTCGGTTGATTAGACTGACGTCGATTGCCTGCAACTCCACAACCTCCTCTTGTTTGCATCCTGGTGAAGCTTTTAGCTCCACAACCTAACAGGTAGCCTATACCACCAGAATAGACAACAATCATCCACCCTTTGTCATTTCTTATAATCCCTCCTCCACTGGATTTACCATCAGACTTGGAGGCTCCATCAAAGTTAAGTTTCATCCAGTTAGGCTTTGGGGGAATCCATTTAGTATTAAGTCTCTATAGAATTTTGGAATTATTATAAGCAGGGATATGGTTTAGAACCTTCCATTTAGCTGTAATTTGTTCTTCTTCTTGAGGTAGGGGTTTATCCATAGTATGAATATGAGCACTGGTGACACTTTCCAAAATCATCTTAACAAAAGAATGAAACACCTGAGAAGCATTTTTAGCAGTATCTCTAAAAATTTTGTGGTTGCGCTCTTTCCATAAAATCCAACTCAAATAGGGTAGAGTTTGATTCCATAATTCCATGAGCCAGGGATGAGAAAAGGTAGGATTCCAGCTGAAGATGATTTCCTTAAGGTCAGAGTTACATACCCACTCAATACCAAAATTATTTAGGATTATGCCCCAGAGTTCCCAGACAAAATCATAGTGTATGCATAGGTGAGAAATTGTTTCCTCTTTTGAACAGCACAAATAACATCTATTGACTAGGGTAAACCCTCTCTTCTGAAGGTTGTCTTGGGTTAAGATTTTGTTATGAGCAACAGCCCACCAAAACATGTTGATTTTTGGTATAAGTTTATAGTTTCAAACCTTTTTCCATATCTCTTTATTCTGAGCTCAGGAATCAACAATTGATAAGCATACTTGATAGAGAACCATCCATTTTTATCTGGCGACCAGTAATGTTCATCTTCACATGGGAAGAGAGGGATTCTGATCCCCTGAATCAACTGCTGAATCTCTAGAACTCTAGGGAAGAGCTCAGGTTGATGAGCACAATAATCTTGATAGATTTTTCTAGTTCCTTATGCCATTGTCATTATCCAAGTAATCATTGACTTTATCACCAAAAAATTAAGTAGCAATGTCAGCAATATCTCCATAGTTTCCTTGTGTGATGAGAGCCTTATCCTTTACCCAAGTATCATTTTAGAATTTAATATGCCAGCCATTTCCCAATTTCCATCTAATTCCTTGCTTAAGAAGGCTTCTACTTTTTAGCATTTTATTCCATATCACAGATCCCTGGGGTAACCCTACCTATTGAAGAAAGTTGAAACCATCAGTACTACGCATATATTTGGCATACATTATTTCCCCCCAATCATTATTTTTATGCATCAGGTTCCAGTTGATTTTGGAGAGAAGGGCTTTGTTCATGTTCCTGATAGATCTAATATTGAGGCCACCATGAGATTTTGGAAGACACACTTTTTCCCATCTGACCAAAGACATTCTCTGTTTATCTTCCAGTCCCATCCATACGAATTTTCTTTAAATCTGTTCCAATTTATCAGCAAAATACACAGGTATTTTAAAGAGAGACAGGAAGTAGGTAGGAATCCCTTGAAGAGAGGCCCAAAGAAGCTATAGTTTGCAAGCACTGCTGAGCAGTTTCCCTTTCCAACCAAGAAGTTTCTTCTGAGTTCTTTCCAAAATTCTATTCCAAAAACCAAGAGATACTTCTTTGACCATGAGGGGAAGGCCCAAATAGGTAGCAGGTAGGACAGCTTCAGCACATTCAAGGATGTCAATGATTTTTTGTTTAAGGTCATTGGGAGTATTGAAGTACACATTGCTTTTTCAGAGATTTATGCTTTGCCCAAACTCTATGGTGTAGTTATTTAGAATATTCTTCCATCTCCTAGCTTCAATCACCGAGGAGATGCCAAAAAGAATGATATCATCCACAAACTACTGTACTGCCATAGGAGGAAGGGAGGAAGCAGGTTTGATGCCCACTAAATGTTTAGAGACTATAACAACTTGTATGTATCTTGCCAGTGCCTCTGCCATTATGATGAATAAGTAAGGGGAGAGAGGGTCCCCCTATCAGATTCCTCTCGAAGGATAGAAGAAACCTCTAGGGAACACATTGACCAGAATAAAAAATTTTGCAGAAGAGATAGTGTTCCATATCAGGCGAGACATTTTATCATTAAACCTAAATTTACTGATGACTTGGGATAGAAAAGTCCAAGAGACCCTATCATATGCTTTAGAAATGTCTAGCTTAAGAGCCATACCAGGGATTTTGCTCTTGTCCATGGAATGAATAGTCTCATGAGTGGAGATCACAGCATCAAGAATTTGCTGCCCTTGGACAAAGCCTTTTTGGGTAGGGAAAATAATATTGTCTAAAAAGGGTTGAATTCTCATAACCAACACTTTAGTGCAGAGCTTATAAACAATGTTACATAGACTAATAGGTCTTAAATCTATAAGGTGTGTGAGCTGTGACTTTTTAGGAACAAGTACTATATAAGTATTATTAGCTTGTTTCAAAAGTTTACTTGATCTGAAGAAGTCACGTACAGTAGCCGTAAGATCCATTCCCACTATATCCCAATATTCTTGGAAGAATATAGGAGGGAAGCCATTAGGACGCGGGGCTTTGAACGAACCCATAGAAAATAAAAAAGCACAGACTTCCTCCTCAGATATAGGCCTTAACATCTCCAGATTATCTTCCTTAGTTATTAAACAAGGAATTTTATCAATGAATTGGTTCATAGTTCCATCATTCCCATCATCATTATTTTGTTCAATGAGAAAATTATGAAAGAATACTCTGGCTTGTTCCCCTATCTCATTATCTTCAGTTATAATGTTGCCATTATCCAAACATAACTTTGTTATGGAGTTACCCTTCCTGTGTTTCATGGCTGAGAGATGAAAGAAGGCCGTGTTCCTGTCCCCCTCTTTGAGCCACTGAACTCTAGATTTTTGTTTCCAAAAAACCTCTTCTCTATCCATAAGATTCTTCTAGTAAAAAATTAGGACATTCTCTTCTTTAGAAGTGTCTACTGAATCATCACCTTGACCCATCCGCTGCTGAATATCTGCATGTTTTTTGGCTATGTTTTTCTTCTGATGAAAGACCTGACCAAAGCTATATCTATTCCATCCATAAACTTCTTGTTTGATATGCTAAAGTTTTTGACTAATCTAAACATAGGAGTGCCCTAGATAGGAATTTTCCACCATTGGGCCACCAATTGTCTGAAGTCTTTATGTTTGATCCACATAGCTTCAAAATGGAAGGGGAAAGGACCACGTTGTCCCTGATCTTTCCAACTGAGGAGGATTGGGCAATGATCAGACATGGTTCTAGGAAAACCCTGCATGTGCATATTATGATAATCATTCTAGTTGTTAGAGATAAGAAATTTATCTAACTTGAATCATTTGGTCTCCTCTTCTTCTGTTAGACCAGGTGAAATTTTGATTTTGCAATTCAATATCCAACAGTCCCCACTCATTTATAAATTTAGCAAAGTCGAACATGCTATCAGAGTAACCAATAATCCCATCTTATTTTTCAGAAGGGTATAACAGAGTGTTAAAGTTTCCAGCCAGCATCCATCTAGTGTGCTGGGTATTAGTCCTGAAACTACTCAAAATTTTCCATAAATTTTGCCTCAATGCTCTGTTATTTGGGCCGTAGACATTGATCAATGACTAGTTCAAGGAGGATAGAGAGAAGTTGATAATCAAAAAATGGTTATTATAAGCAATAAGGGATCCTTGAATTTTAGCACTGTTCCACATAGTTTCAATTCCACTTGAAGCCCCTTCAGCTGGACTAATGCAAAAAGTAGACTTAGGCCATATGTAGTTAGATATTTTCTTAAAACTCTCCTCATTCATCTTGACCTCTTGGAGTAATAAAATATCTAATTTATTATCTAGAATGTAGTTTTTAACCTCAAATTGTTTGGAAGGACTGTTAAAGCCCCTCAGGTTCTAGGATAAAATTCTCATTTAGCAAATTTGAGGGAATGGGTCTCCAGTGTTTTCTATTTACCACTGGCAATCTCCCTAGCAATCTCTCTGTTTTGTTTCTCTTAGGGTTGGTCTCCTTTGTTTGGGATCGGTGCCAACATCTGCAAATTTTTTACCTTTGCAATTCTTTTTCTTTGGGGTAACCCATTCTTCCTATTCATTGCTACTACCATTTTGTCCTATTTCACCTATTACTGAATACTTGCCTAATTGGTCACCTACTTCCAGAGCATGGAAGATATCTGTGTTTGATTGTAAGGCTACTTCTCTCTCAGTATCTACTATTTCTTTAGGTAGTTCCACCTGAATATCTCTTAACACTTTGCCTTCTGCATCATCCCCATCTATCGATTGGGCACATATTTCTCTTTCCTCAGACATATTGGTTTGTTGAACCAAAGAGTTAACTGTGTCTATTATAACCTTCTAACTATCACTGTCCAAGACCTTGTTATTTTCCTCTAGGACAGTTTTTTCCTCAGTACTAGGGACCTCCTCCTGACCATCCTTTTCTCTAACCTTTTCAGTATTATCAGGGTTTACCGCATTATCCCCCATTCCCTGACTGCCAAAGTTTCTAGATTTGTGAGACTGATCCTCACCTTCAACTGGGGAATCATCTTTCCTTCCCGTTTGCTTTGCCTTACATTGGGTCATTATATGTCCCTATTTTCTACATATTTGACAGAAAGTGGTATCATTTTCATATATGATCGACTGAGTCCAAGTCCCATATTTAGAGTTTAACTCTATAGATGTGGGGAGAGGCTAATTAATCTCTACATTGACACACAATCAAGCATACACGCATCTGGATTACGTTATGGTGGTATGATTTGCAGTGATGTATTGGCCAATAGAGTTGCCAATAGTTGTATATATTTTTTCATCCCAAAATTCCAATGGGAACCCTGGCAATCTTACCCAAGCAGGAGCCGACTTGCTGAGGTCTGAGTTGGGGTCAAATCCCAGTTTTCACAAGCACAAGGCAAGCGAATGTGGACCATACAGCCATGGTCCTCCAACAAGAATAGCTATCATATCCTCCCTATTCATAAATCTAAATAGGAATAAGCCTCTTGCTATAGCAGTGATCGAAACACTACCTTTAATTCTCCACTGAGACATTACCCATTTCCTAACCATCTCAATATTACGATGGAAGGAGAAAAAATTACCTACCAATGCAAGGTCCATGGTGCCACGATTTCCTCAACCAAGTCATCCGGGATAATCAGGGCCGTACCCTTAGTAGAATCATTTTTGATAGGAAGGCTCGACATGTTTTTAGTGAAACATGTCTTTTCACCTGTTAACGCTTTCTTCCATCTATTAGAGGGAATGTCCTCTATCAGATTTAGGTTTAGGTCCCCAGAGGTACTATGAAAGAAAGTAGCCTCCATTGGATCCGTGAGCACTCCGATCGCACTCAGAGGGCCCTACAAGGCCGAAAAAAACCAGTTTCAAATTTTTCTGAGCAGAGACCAAAAAGCTTACCCTCTTATATTATATTGTTATATGGGCCCTTGCTATACAATATCACATGAAATACCTTGTCATTAGTCCTCACCATTATTTTGCAGTTCACCTCAAAATCTTTCACTTTGTAATTACTCTAGGAATCAATATATTAGCAACATGGATGAATGGAAGCTACAAGATAGACTCTAAGATGCCAAAGTGTTGATTCGAGTCGCACATTGGATGTGGATCTGTATCGCAATCAAATCAATGGAAGGGGTATACTATTTTGTTTTTGTAAAGCGAGGGAGTGTAAATCAGTATGATCGTTAACCCCATCTATTTTTTTTAATGAAAGGTTAAGCAATAATACTTATATTTTCTTCATGAACAATGTTAGATAATGGAGAATGGTGGTTGTGTATAATGTATGTAGGTGGCAATATTGGTGGCAAAGGTGAAGATTGTGAATCTGTCATTGAACAGAGTTAATCCAATGGAGAAGTACATTCAAGTGTTGACTAAGGATGGTCACAAGTTTTGGTTTAGATGTCCTAAAATATAAAACCATAATGTAATGTAATTAGGATGTAGTAATCACATAGGGAGAGAATCATGCTTGGGGCTATATGTCCATAAGATGCTACATACCCAAACACATAATTCTCATCACCTAACTTGTTAACTACTCTGGATAAGCCAAAATGTACAATTTTGGCCTCAAAATTAGCATCTAGAAAGATGTAGATTCATTTTACATACCTATGCAATATTGGAAGGGAGCAATGATGATGCATATAGCTCAAACCAAACGCTGTGCCGAGAGCAATGTTATAACATACTAGCCACTACAACACCATTTTTGGTCCTTCACCATCATGAATCCGTTTAAACAAGTTTTCATTGGGCATGTATGCATACTCTTAACATACTCTTCGCATGAATTGCAACACAAAATCTTTGTCAGATGAATCCTAATGTCTCCACCTCCACCTCCACTAATTCATTATTTCCATGTTCAGATTTTATATTAAATATGATATTATTCCAAATCTTCTTAACTGCTACCACTGGTTCGTTAGGGAGAGTGACCTTGTAAACTATTCCAATGCCTCCAACTCTGATTCTATTATTCTTTGTCAAGTTCTGAAAGATGTATGACTCACCCAATTTCGTGAAGCAAACGTATGTCAATTTTCACGATAATGAGCCAATTAAATTACAGGGTTACTAACGACTATTATTGACAAGACTAACATCTAAAATGTGCCACAATGAATCCCCTACTATACTTCCCTCAATGAAATGCCTCCAACATAATAATTTTTTTTATTTTTATACATTTTCATAATATATATGAAAGTAATTGAAACTATCAAAAAGTAATGATTAAATTGAAAATATAAAAATTTATGATTAAATTTTTATGAGCTCAGAAAAAAATGTAAACTAATGCAAAAGTAATTATTATATCACTATATGTCGAAAAGTACTAATAAGTGAAATATAATTATTATTGGTTCAAAACCTCATTTAAATTTAACATGAGAATGACAACATACAATTTTTGCATTTATTTATATTTTTAACCTACCAATAATAGTCTCACTTAATATAATTAATATTGGTTCAAAGGCCTCATTTAAATTTAACGTAAAAATAATTGACATATTATTCTCATATTTATTTCTATTTTTAATTCACCGAAAAACTAGTATTTATTTATATTTGTAATTCACCGGAAAAAAATTGTGAAATTTATTGTGATTATCCTATAAAATTGAGAGTAAATCAACATTTATAAATAAAAAAATAATTCTGGTTTTTATAATTATTTTTTAATACATATGAAACTATTTGAAATTGTAGAAATTAATGATTAATTTTTCATGGGCTTGGAAAAAATGTAAAATGTAAACTAATGCCGAAAAAAAATTACTGTCATACTTCACCTTGACAATAAGCATTGATAAATTATTTTAAACTTAAAATTTTTATTTAATTATGAATTTCAATAATATAATTTTAATATATATTTTATCCATAAAATTATTAATGTAATTCTATAAATAGCGGTGGTGTCAAAACATTTAATTGTTAAGTAGGGCTTCAAAAATTAAGAAAAAATTGAAGTTTATTTTAAGACATTTTAATACAATTCATGAGGTCATAATGATATTTTATCAAAGTATTTACAAGAAAAGTTTCCATAATCAATGTCGATTATATATCACAATTGTTGGTAGATCTTAACGTTCATCGAATGTAAAGTAAAATATGTTATGAGTGTGAGGTTAATGCACATCATTCAAGAAGTCTTAAAAATAAGGAAAGAAACATCCTCTTGAAAAATTTGTGGTTTGATGAAGAATGCAAGCGAATGCGAAGATCATTGAGGGAACTAGCAAGTAGAACAAAGGCAAACAAAAAAATCTATGAACAATTGGTGAGGACAAAAAAAAAGAGTATACAAGAGCTAAAAGTCTAGAAGGAAGGTGTTGATTTACTTAGGGAAATATGAACCAAATAAATTTTAGAGGGAGCTCCAAAAGGAAAAAACATAGACAAAGAGCAATATAATAATAATAATTTAAGTGGCTAGAGTATTCAAAATAATTGTGTGAGCATGAAAAGGAACAAGATACACCTCCCATAATCATTGTCAATGAAGAAATTTCCATGACTAAAGACATAAGACAAAAGATTAAGAAGTTGGCAACATGGAAAACTTTAGACATAAACAACCTACAAGTAGAGCATCTAAAATGGGAAGTAGATATCTTTACATCTCAAATCAAATAAATTTTAAATGATGTCATCCAATATGGCTCCTTGATAGAATACACAACTAGCCTAACCATACCTTTGTTTAAAAGTGGGGATGTAAATAATCCCTCAAATTATCAAACTATCATGGTCAATCCTCTTTTTGTAAATCTATTTGGTAATATGATAGAACACAAAATTAATAGTTGGGTAGAGGACAAAGGAAAGAGAGCAAATGGGTAAGTAGGATTTAAACCCAAATACTCAACTATTGACCACTATGTCACGCTTAGATACCTAGTTGAAAATATTTGGTATTAAAAAAAAGAGGTATATTTTTGCTTTGTGGACTTCTAAAAAACAATTGACACAATGCCAAGGAACAAATTATAGAGCATAACAAATGAAACAATTAGATTGTATGAGCAAGTCAAGGCTAAAATTAGAACATATTGAAGGTTCATGCTTTTTGGGATTGATATAGGCATAAAACAATGTTGCCCTCTATCTCTGACTTTATTTGGACTATATATTGACAAACTAGAAGATTGGATAAATAAACTAGGAGGAGGAGTCCACTTGGCTGATTATGTGTTAAAACCCCTATTTTATGTTGATGATGTAATTTTAATATTAGAAACAACACAAGATCTAAGAGACCACCTATAGGCTCTAAATCTTTTTTGTAAAGAAGTAGGGATGTAAGTGAACATTGGCAAAACCAGAACTATATTTTTCTCAATGAAAAGGAAGAAGCAACATCTCCATTTTTAATTCGTAGGAGAGTCCCTTTAAGTGTTGTTAAAATACAAGTATTTCAGCCTATACTTTTATAACAAAATCAATGGGGATACATGTAGGATGAAAAAAATATAAGGAGATTAGAAATCTCTTTATGCACTTCAAAATAGTTTTAGGGATGTTGAGCTATGGGATTGGAAGACCGACATGGTTCTATTTGGGTTACTAGCTTCATACCAGTGGTATTGTATAGATGCAAGGTTTGGGCTTGTGGAATGTCGAGTTTGAAATGTAGGAAAATAAAAAGGATCTAAAAGTGTCTAAATATAAACAATTCTAGAATCAAGGATTCAGTCCCCTATGAAATTATTCTTGCTAAAATAAGCACTTTCGCTTTACAATTAACTGCTATGACCATGCTACCATGTTATTTTAAATAAATTAAAAAGATGAAGACTGGTAGGTAGCCTAGGGCTATAAGAGATGAAGAGTTACAAGATGAAAGAACACATGGATGAAATATAACCACAAATGGATGAGCATATGAGATTTTAATGTAATAGAATGCACAAACCTTAACAAATAAATAAAAAGCCATGTGAATGAAAAGTTTAGAACATTGATGTAAAGGAAGAAAATAAGGAGGAAAAGAAAACATTATATTAGAGCGTCCAACCCAAATTATGAGCATTATGAAAAAACTTATATAGGGGCTAAAATTAAATGGAGGGAAAATATCATAATTTCTCAGTTAAGGATTAGCTCCGATATTCTCATATGTGAGACGGGCAAATGGATGATTCCTAAGAAAGAGTGGGAACAAAGGATTTGTGTTTTATACAACATAGGGGTAGTCAAAACAAAGGAACATTTTCTCCTCAAATGTCCAAAGTACATGAACATCTAGGATAAGTATGAGGAAACATTAAAAGTTGGCTCCGTGGTAGAGCAATTTAAGGAAAACAAAATAAAATGGCCACTAACTCAAATAAATATGAGAAGGATAACCTTCTAAAGGATACCACTGGGCCCACACACCTTTGATGTTGGAACAATCAGTGTAATATGTGGTTATATAAATCATTTGGTCTCATGGACATAATTAAAAACATTTCCTTTCATGCTAAAGACTTTGATGAATATCATTCCAAGTTGGGTGGGCCATGTTTCATGGTCATCGCTCATGGCTTTGAAGAAAGACATTGATCTGACACCTCTCAAAATAACACCAAAACATTGATTGAAGAAGATCTTGATGTAAGAAATTAAGGAGTGGTGTTCATGATATATTATAAGTTTAATAAAATTAATATATGTGTGGGGTCGTGCACTTTAGAAGGTAAAGAGATTGAAGTCTTAATAAGACAAGAGTCACATAGTGACTAGTCCCTACTTGGGAATTGAAATAATTGAAGATATACAAATGATTATAGATGAGGTTCATTTATGATAAACACATTGTAAATGGGGCATGTCCATTTCATTGCTATATAATAGCTATCTTAACTAGAGAGTATGGATAACTTGGCTAGCATTGATAATATTTATTTGTAGCTTGTAAATTTGATGTGATAGTTGACTTAACCAAATTGTGTGCTATACTTATTTTAAACCTAACATTAGTAAAACAAGATATGAATTTTTGCATGATAGAAATAAGAAATTTTTTTTGTCATGAATTCAATACTATTTTTTCAAAATATTGGGTATAAAAGGAAGGAACTTGAGACTGATACAATATTTTTCCAAATCATTTTGGAATTCAACTCATATGCCATAATTGCATGATGTAGGAAGCAAATTGTGATAATATGGATTCAATAAAAAATTATAATGGCACCCACACGTTGATTCTATAAGAATGCTTTAGCATTTTACTTTTTGATATAACATTCAAGTACGAGGTTTGCCCATGTGACTTTACCTCAAAATTGTTGCTTCCAAAGTAAAAATTAGAGAGTTCCCTCATGAAGTTAATATCATTGTTGGATTAAATTTTAAAGGTCATTGGTCATTATGTCTTGAAGAGCCATTTTGTGGCAAAGTATACAAATATGGATACTCACAAGTTATGTTATATATAGATATTGCATGAATGAAATTAAATAATTTTAATTATGTTCACGAGATTGAACCATCTATTAAGATTATTGAATAAAAGAACAAAAAAATATTATTATGGAATAATCTTTATCGTTTATTGGATATAAGGATAATCTTGATAAATATTACAAAAGAGTTTTTGTGACTATATGCAATGGATCAAATTGTAATATTTTTTTAGTCACTAAAATTGTGCATATTACATGTTTTTTTCCATAATGCTAAGTTAAAAACAATGACAAGGATGGGGCTCCTATTGTGAACATTTTATAGCCTTAGCTTTTACTTTCTATAGTTCAATATTGTTTCGACTTAGATGCTATATGCAACAGTGTAGTTCTTAAAGCATCAAATAAAAGTTTAGTGACAAACAATATGCCTTTGGCCTGAGTTTTATTTGGATAATTTAACTTGTGAAGTGTTATAATCTCATTATTAAATTTGTGAAGTGTTGTAATTTCATTGTTAAATTTATTATCTCTTGGATAGAGTTAATTTTGCTTACTGATATTAAGATAATATTAATATATGTTTTATGTTCCTTTGGGAGAAGATTAAACATATCTTTGTTTAATATATTATATGCACATCATAGTAGTTTGTTATACTAAGTATAAATAATGCAAAATTTATCAAATTTAGAATACAGATAAGGGATTGCCATTATACTAGTTAAAAGGCCAAAATTATAATTACCTATATTTTAGGGAATGACAAAAGAGGAAATATCTCTTAGTTTAGTGATAAATACCCTCAACATCTATGTATTTTTATAATGAAGATCCATGGTTGGGATTCATGAATGAAATATTCTATTTTTATCTTTTTTATTTTGAGACATATTAAGAGATTATCTATATTGAAAAGGTGATACTAGGTGAAAATAAATTTTGCATTTATTCTTTAATCTATGCATTTTATTAGAGCATTCCTCTTCTTAGCCAATTATTGTGTATATATTATATGTGCTAAGATTTATCATACTTTCTATTTCCTACTCAAGTTTTTTCAAACCATTTTGACATCCGAGATTTTTAAAATATTATTAGGTAATTTCAAGTTATTGAAATCAAGTAAAACTCATTTTGGTGTACTGGGTTTTTAAAGAACTCTCATGGTTTTTTTTGGAAAAAAGAGTCATTTTTGGTGTATTTTATTTTTTATCAATTTTTGGGAATTTTCTAAGTAGTGACACTATTTTTTTTCAATAAAGACTCATTTTTTTATTGCATAATTTTTTTTACAAGCATTTGAAGATTAACCATCTACAAGGAATCAAAATGGATTGGTTTCCCTCACAATGTCTTTATAGTTTAAACAAAAAAAATCTAGGATGCCCATCAATTTCTTAGATTTTTCTCTCAATATTCTCCTTGATGTAAAAAGTTAAAAAATAATTGATTTAAAAATCTCCAATAATTATTGTTTGAGTTTTTACGACCTTTAGAGGCCTTTATTTCTTCTTCAAAGTTAGCAGTGCACCTTTTGCCATCGTTCCACTACCGCACAACTTGCTTTCCACTTCACCTACCCCTTATTCCTTGTCAGTCCACCACAAACCTATAGACTTATTGGAGGCCACCCCAACCCCTTATGACAAACCTTCAAACTTATTAGAGTCCATGCGCCCCCCTTAGCCCTTGTACACCTTTGTGCATATTTTTGACATAAGAAGCATTTTTGATATTTATGGAACCCCTAAAAGGTCCCACTTTTAAGGTTGGGTTCATATTTTAAAGCTAAACATTAGAATGTGATTATTTTGTGGAAAGATAACACACCCCACAAAAAAATCATCTTTTTGTCTGATGACATCTATAGGGAACTATTTTCCCTAATTATGGTTTTATGTAAAATCAGGATAAACAATTTGCATTAAATAAATCTAGCAATAGAACTGTGAAAAATACAAAATTTAGATCTATTCATCTAGATATAATAAAAACAAGACTAAAGTGATAGATGAATTAGGATATGAAAAGTAAGTACAATTAGGATAAAAAATGATAAAACCTAGTTGATGTGATATAAAAATATTTGGATATAGAATGTGACTGTATGCATTGTCTATGTTTTACTCTTGAAACGAGGGGATCTTAGGAAAACTCACACATTACATGTGTTTAACCTAGGTAGAGTCACATTGATGGTTTTGATTATCTTTCATCGAGTATAACCTATCCAGGGTTTCACACCTTGATTTATTTGTGACTAGTTTGTTAACTAATTTCTAATCTACTTATGTACTCGTTTCACTATTTTTCTAAGTAGAATATGTTGAATTGTTGATTCTTTGAATTTGACCTAGTTTAGAACTCAAAATATACAAGGGGCCATGGCACTGGGTAACTACCAAATTAGTGTTGAAAACTACATATCTCACATGCTAAAATAATATCTCCACATAGTTCTAAGCGAGTGTAAATAAAATAGCTCGAGCAAGGGTTTTGAACCTACTCTTCCCTATATATGATGATGTAACCATGTGTAAGCTAAAAATATCATTTAATACAAGAAGATGATGAGAGATCAAGGTAAACAACTCTATCATAAGTGTATATGATATTAATTAATGAATCTCAACATGAAGTAGGAGGAATGATAAAGCATGGTGTTTTGGTCTGCTACAGGTCTTGATCCTTGATAATCTAATTTTCTCTTTGTTTATTTCTTTTAAAATGGTTTAGGATGACTTGTATGTATATCATGTTATAGGACAAGTTATGAATGTTTATCGACTTTATAAACAAGAGTGAATTCAAAAGCACATGATTAGTGTCAATAGGAAAAATGACCTTAAAAAATAAACAAGGTATACTCACACAGAGTGCATGCATTCCTAGGGTGCAAATCTAAGATAGAATGACTAAAGGCTTATATCTCAATGAAGAACAAGATAAATAATGAAATTTAGTCTAAGGGGTGATAATGGATAGATTTTGATAAGTGTTAGATGTGATTTTAAGGGTTAAATAAAGACCAATTTGGGACTAGATAAATCATAAAAACATGAAAATAAAGTAGACAAAATATGATAAATTGGGAATAAGATATTATGGAAGAAGGGTATTGTACCAATTCTAGATGTCTATGTAATTCCCCCACTTTGACATGGGTATGTGAGCATGAGTGGTGTGTGCATAAAAGTATAAATATGAATAATTTGAAACATGTACCTTTACTTACCTAGGGAATTGTGGAGGGTTTTGACGCATACCCGAGCTAAGATTCTGCCCACACGAGTTTATGGTGTACCTAAAATAAGTTCCAATTACTATAGGTAGTCTATGTTCATGATAAATATTTTTTAGTTTGAATTTTAAAATTTTGACATTTAAAATTTGAAAAGAGAGCATAGGAATGATTACACCTAGTTAGTATTTACCTTAAATGCCACAATAAGCTACTTTTGATACTAGAATTTTTATAGGTGTTAAAACATAGCCAACACTTCTCTAGGAGTCATTGGGTCCAAATCCATTTCTTGATAAGGGGATTATGTAAATTTTATTTAAGTTTGATCTAATTTTTTCAAGGTCACCCAATTTTGAAAAATACCTTGATATATGCCCCCTTTTAAGGTGAGGGATGATGACTTGTGTTGCAATAACTCATCTCAAAATAAAAACTTAAGTGCATCATATGTTAGAAAAATAATATATCTAAAGCATTAATATCCTAACATATGTAATGAAATTGAAAATATCCCATACAATCATATTGTTTGAAAAAATACATATTTAGAATGAATGAATTGACTAGTCATGCCCCATAGTATCATTTATAAATATCATGTAGAATTAGAAAGATAATATCGTATCAATCACAATGAAAAAGGGCATGATGCATCCTAATGCAAATCAAGATGGGGAAAACTAATATTCCCCAAATGTGAATAATATGCTCTTATGCTGGCTAGATATAGCAATGAGAAAACACACAAGTAGCATGCCCCCATAATATAAACCATTAAAACATAGACATACAATATTTATGGTAAAATGCATCATAAAAATCATAACTACAAGAATATAGTACAATAATGAAGCTCACCTAATTTAAGACCACATAAGTTAGTGACTAGACAAGTTAGTAAGATAACACACAAGGATGAGATTCACAATATAAAATTACAAGAGGATCATCTATGGATAAGGATGCACAAAAAACCAAACACATGCACACAAGTAAACATTCACATACTATATTTAATGTACCCATGTAACAATCACAATGAAGATATCCACGTGATAAATAAGACTTGGGTACTAACATGATATGTAGTAACTAATGCAATTTAGTTCAATATGATAAAATACAAGCAAGACAAAATATCACCATACAAAATATGTTGTATGGAAATGACTCTAATATAAGGCATGTTGTCTATTAAAATTTTCCCCCTCGAGATGTGGGAAAATAGTATGTAGTCCAATATCATGTAACTTATAATTTTGCATAACACCCACTCAAGAAATACTGTAAGAAGTATGCGTAAACCATGGATATTAAAACCTCTAACATAGGTGAATATATAACCATGTATAAAACATCATTTTTGAATTTTTGAGTATTTTTTAATGTTTTTGATGTTTTGGATTAAGTTCTTGCTCCTTGATGAGTGACTGTATGAATCATGTATAATGAACATATGTGACAAGGTATAAAAGATTGTGTGGGGCATCATGGCCCATCAATATAATAGTTCAAGGCACAAATGTAGTATAACTCCCAATCATAACATAATATTAATGTGCCATGATCATATGATACAAATGAATATGTGGCAAGGCCCATAAGTGAATACATCCTATAGTGAGGATGAAGATGTACATGGGGGAACAATATACCCCAATGTGTGAAAACTCAAGGGTATAATGGTGTGGCAATGAATGTACCATGAATAATAAACTATCATGTGTCAAATCAACCTAAAAATTAAAAAAAAATCATGTTGTGATGGAAGTTGATGTCATCATTGGGAAGCCAATGCAAGTGCTTAGAATGATATGAATAATCAAATAGACATGGCTAGTGAAATATAACCAAAAACATGAAATAAGTGGCTAGAATAATGTCAATGAAAATAGAAGGCAAGTGTCAATGAATCAAATCAATAGGATAGTTGAATGTGATCAAACTATAAAAGGAATCCACATGCAAGAAATGACATATAAAATAAGAATGTTATGTACAATACTATATTAAAATAACTTGATATATTAATGATGCCTAAGATGTAGGTTAGCGAGGTGTTTACCCTAATTTTAGTTATACATAAAATAAGAAATAAAATATTACAATAAATATATTTAATGATATGTCTATGAAAGTACATAATTTTGATCTAGACAATTGGGTAAGTAACACTAACAACACAAGTGATACAAAAATAGGCTATGCAAAATAAGTACAAAGGAATAAGGAGTTATCATGCCTTACTATTTTTTCCAACATTATGGAAGTTTCTATCTAGAAATATGACTATGTAGGATGAATATGAATTGTTTTGAACTCTGATTTTGCCTTTGGATTTTGTTGGAGAGTTTTTCAACTTACACGGGTTTTATCGAGGTAGATTTGAGCTAGTCAAAACTATGATACCGGGTCTGTCCCTATTATTTTGAATTTGTCCTATACATGGTTTTAAGACCTTATTTTTATATCATTTATTTGACTCTCATTTTATGTTTTTTTTCTACATGTACTTTCTTGATATGCCAAATCAAATGTGTTGAATTGTTGATTCTTTATCTTTGACCTAACCTAGAAATAAAAAAATTAAATGTTTATGGAGTGTAATAACCATTGAAATGAAATTAGAAACTACATATCCCAAATGTTATAATTATAAATCCACATAGTTTTATATGCACCAAAAATTTTCATTATGCGACACTCCCAATGCAAATCTATTGATGATGTTGTGATCTCTTATTTTGTGTTCCACATGAAACTCTCTAGCTCTTATCCCTCCCCTTATTCTTCCTTACCTCTCTTGTAGGCACCCAAAAACCTCCTCTTATATGCATTTGTATATTCCCTTGGTTTTATCACAAAAATTTCCCATTAATGGTGAAACTACCCTTTTTGGTGACAAAACTGCCCCTTAGAGTTATGAAACTATCCTATCCATGATGGGTTCGTTAGGGTGGTTGTGTAAATTACCCTAAAAAACTATCATATAAGAATGGTTTTATTTTAAATGTGAGGTAGTTGTGTAACAATGAAGGGAAGTTCTTTCTTCTAGGGTGGTGGCTATGTAACTGCCCTTGTAAATAAGGGTAATTATGTCACAATTTTATGCCTTTTAAAATTAACTCTCGTAACTTTAGTTTTGATACATCTTGCATGTTTGGTGTCATGTTTCTTGATTTTATCACCTTGTGTTCATCTCTAATTAGGCTTGACTCCCTCCCTCTTCTATTATTAGTCATTCTTAGTTTCTCTCAAATTGAACTTCCAATTAGACTTAGTTGAATTCCCTCACACAAGCCCCCAACTCTTTCAACAAGAAGCCCATTTTTGGTCTGATTTCAGATTTGAAAATTCCATTAGTAGTTGTTATTTTGAAGCTCTTGTATTCACAACATTTATAAAATTTATTGAACATCCATCCTCTATAATTTTTATGTCAACTACATTTCCACAAGTGAAGAAGTGTTATTAGTTCAACAACTCAGTCTTTACAAACCAAAGCATTGGCCAACCTTAGTTCAAATGATCTCCATTTGTGGTTGTGTCTCCTCTCCTTCCCCATTTTTTATAGATATTGTGCATCTTCTAGTTAGAGCGTTATCAAAAATAACACAAATATAAAAGGAGCTAGCATATTGATGATTCTCTCATCAATATACTACTTGAATTCTAGCTGATCTATACCTTGGTCAGGTTGGAGTTATCTTTGATTTATAGTATTGTTCCATTTATTAGATTATATTACAATAGTTTTTATTACACTAGATTACTTTCTTTATTCATAAAAAGAGTAAATTTGTTAGGGAAAGAGGTCTATTTATTTTCATTATCTTTGCTACCAAATAAAAGTAGTTAATTTTTATTGTGTTTGCATTCTGAGATGTTTTGTTTTCTCTTAATTCATGAAACATTTCACAAAATATTTATAGGAATATTTTAGTGAATTATTAATACATTTAAAACCAACATAGTATGGCGTTTACAAGATCAAAACAAGTTTATTGCATTACAAACAATCAATTAGTCAATCACAAGAATGTAGATAATCTTAGGCATACCAGTAGAGCTAGAATATCTCTGATTATTTGTTATTTTTATACATTAAAAGTGATGTTGTCCTATTTCAACAACAAAAAATTAGAATTTGTATTATTTGTATTTTTTTTTAACAAATCAATTGAAAATCTTGTTTACAGACAAATAAAATCAAAAGAAAATGATTGTAACATTGTTTTTTTAGATTAGATTTATTTTGCATTTGCTTACATTCTTATAAGATGTAACTTGCATACTTAGTTCACCTTATATAAGTAAAAAAAATTAAAAAAAAAAACACCATCTAGTTTACATCTAGAAAAAACTAGGAAAAATTATCACTTTGCATAATAGTATAGATTTCTTCCTCTCTCTTTTGCATGCATTATAAATCATTGGAAAAAGATACAAAGAAGTTTTGTTTACATTTAATTTCAGATTTGATTTAATATATTTTATTTATTTTTCTCTAAGCATTTAAATTTTTACAAGCAAACATATACTTTAGAAAACCTAAAAAATAAGCCAAAAATAGTAAAAACTCAACAAAAATAGTGTCAAAAAGTCTTGCCAACACACGTAAAAAACTAGATTGCATTAGAAGCCTTGGAAAAATGTGAAAGAATCCACATTAAATATGAGCCTTACCTATCCATGCAAGCACCTTTTACAAGGCCTTGCTTATAACATCACAACAAGCACACATAACAAGCCATTGCCTAAACAAGTTCATACACTTTACCTTGGATTTTTCTAGCCTCCTTTGGATGACCTTTCTCAAGACACCTACTCTTGTTTGTCATAGTTTATTCCCTAGGGTTAGATCACTTGGTCCCATAGTTACCATATAGTCTGATATTAGCATTGAGCTAAGATGCGAGGTTTTCCATTTCACCCTGATTCCTCATCTTATTGTCGAGTCTTTGATTGCTTTAGATGATCAAGAAATAATTATTGATTCACCCATCATTGTCATTTTTTAGAATAAAGGACATAAATATAATTCCATTTAGGGCTAGTTTCCTGTTCATACTTCCCTCTTCTCTCCTTGAGTCTAGCCTCATCTTAGATCATTCATATTTTGTGGGTGACATTGATCAAGTATAGTCAACCTAAAAGAGTAGACCTTTTCCCATGAGTCATTTAACCTGATCTCCCCCATTTACCTAGTCCTAGAATTGATTGGGATCTATACCTTCTTGTGACATCAAAATATAAAGGACCATAGAGTTTTATTTTAGCTTATCTTGACGTTATTCAATAAGCATCAAAATACTATTAAGGTATTTTGGTTTGATCACAAGAACCCATTGACACCACCCATTCTAAATCCCATTTCACTAAAAAACCATCTAAATCTATAGCCCCCATCTATTATGTCAGTTGCATTATCCAGACCTTAAGGAGTTGACTGCATGGTTTAGTGTGTGCTATTTACATGCATATAAATTGGTGAAATTGATGTGAAGGACTTTATCCCTTATATATCCCTTTCTTCCTATTTTTTATTCCTTCTCCATCTTCACTCCTTCCATTTATTTTGTGGGTATTCATATACCCCCAAAATATGTCTAGACAAAACATAAATGAATCTCTTGGCCTAAAAGCCTATGGGCCAACTCAACTCTAGTGAGCCTTCATTGATGATTTGGAATAACCTAACCTTAAACACTAATATAGACTACCAACTCTATGATTACTCTCATCCAAACACTCAAACCAAGGGTGGGGTCTCTATTAGATAAATACAAGATATATTTAAAATTATGAGTAATCACCCCAACTCCAATTTTATGACTCAACTAGGGGAGGTATGGTCACCCATTGAATGACCACGAGGCCATCCATTAGCTTACAAAGCATATATGTATAGATCATATCTAAATATGATAATTACATAGGAATGATCTATCACTTAGAGGACAAGGTCAATTATATGCAAGTGACAATGTACCCCCTTGGTAGGAGTCAAGAACCACCTGACCCATTACTACAGATTGAAAACACTAACCCTAGGTCTCCTAACCCAAACCAATATCTTCACATTACCCAATCTTACACCTCCACCCCTCCTATATAGGAGGTCCATAGGCCTAGCACCAACACTAGACAAACCAACTCATCAACAACCTAATGAGTCACATTTTTGACCTAGAGAAAAACCAATAAACTCTGGGTTGGAGGACAGACCCAAATTCCCCTACACTAATTCATCACCCTCCTCTCATCAAAATTATAACTTATCCAATATAATAACAACAAACCTATATGTTTCTATTGTAATAAGAACATATACCCTCACAAAACCATGTCTCTCACCAACCCCTTAGGGATATCCTCACTCATAGGATCCCTAATCCTAACACCTCTAAATCCCATTTATCTTATCAAGCACTAATTCAAATCCTAATGGGGATCTATACACTTATTCTCCACCATTATAAAGTAATATGGTATCCAACAATATACTATTCTTTACATCTCTAAGTTACATGCCTCCCATGTACACTCCTCTATAAATGAGCTATGCCCCACCTTATGTAGCATTGGGTTACACACAAATCATGTATATGCCACCACAAAAAACCATTACACCTCATACATCTAATAACCTTCCCCCTTACTTTCATAGGTATTTGAAATTCAACCAATTAGATAATTATTTTTTGGCTTACTCTACTTCATCTTACCAAACCACCTCCAGTCTTTCTAGTGTTTACCAAGCCAACCCCTATGTGATCCCAACATTTTATTATATCCACAATATGATAAAAATAAACTTTAAAAACATGGGGAATTATGCTAAGCACCTCAAAGAACCTCTTGATTCCAATAGATGGGGGGTTACTCTCCCACATCCCCTGATAGATCTTCCCAACTTCAAAGGGGAAGGATATCCCAAAGCACACATCAAATCCTATGCTAAAACCATTACGGAACTCCTCCCTTGGGGTGGGGTTGTTGTAAAAATCTTCCCTAAAACCCTATAATGGATATCACTTGATTGATATTACTACCTCCCTAAGGGGTCTATACATTTATTTTACCAAGTTATAGTTGAGTTTGTAAAAGCCTTTGATATGAATAAGATCTTGAATATTGGCATACATAAATTATTGCACATCAATTAAGAACTTAACAAGTCAACTACCTATTTCATCATGAGATGGTGTCATGTCTTATATGCCTTTGCCAATGCACCTAATATGGATCATAAAAAATTATGCAATATCTTCCTCCATTCCCTCAATAAGGAAACAAGGGAGGATGTACATAAATTCCCATATCAATCCTATGATGAAGCCATTAAGAATGCCTTGTGAATTGACTAAGCAACTATCAATAATGGTCAACAACCTTATGAAATCAATGGGTACATTATCACCCCAAGCCAAAACAATGGGGAATTTCAAAATGTAAGCCAAAATAATGCCAATAACCAAGGTCCAAATATCCCAAATCAAAATAAGAACACCACCACTGATGGCATCATTGACTAGAGAAAGAATCCAAACCCCATGAATAATAACCAATATCAACCCATAAAAAACACCAACGTTAACAACAATGTGGGGGCCAAAAACCAAAATCCCCCTCCTACCATCCATGTGGTTGAATTCAACTTGACTACCACCTTGCAATGCATAATATCAAAACCCTAACAAAAATTAATACCAACTAGGTGAACAATACCCCCAATTTTAGAACCAAACCTATTACCAACAAAATAATCAATAATGATTCAGGTAACAAGGGAAGAACATGAGACCTAAAGACTATGATCCTAATTTTTATTACCTCTTCCATCGAGCTATAGTCATGATGTTTAGAGCTATAGAGAATATAATAAATTTATATAAAGACTCTTAGAAGATCAAAGGAAAACATTCATAGACATGTTCATAGGGAATGCTAACACAAGCTCCTTGGTATTTTTAAGTAGTCTTGTCACACCTCAAAATATGAATCACAAAATATATCAGAACCCCTTCCCCAATACCAAACATGATTACCCAAATTCAATAATAGGGTGGCCCACAAAAACATGATGGCATGTACTCATGATGCTAAAGCATCCACCTCTGGGACTACAAACACTAACATAAATCCTCATCTAAGAGTACAAAGAAAAACCATAATGATAGGGGTCATAGAACTAGAAGTCAAGGAGGAGGAAAAAACCATTACTTGCACTAGATAGTATCATCCTATGGCCCTCCATCCCTCCAATGTTTTGGAAATAAAATATATTCCTAAAACTATGGGAAACTATGATTTAATATTTGATTTAACCAAAAAATTCTCCCACATTTTATTCCTAAACTTAATCAATAACTCTCTCACTCATTGATCGACACCCTAGGACTGGGGAATTTATCCAATGTCACTCCTCCTCCACAAGCTCAAATCAACCATATTGATCTAGACATCTATTCTCCAAGTTAAGAATTGTGAGATGTTGGATACTTCTTTGATTTATGAAGTCTTCAATTTGACTTTGAGATGGAAAAGAGGGGATATATGTCCTTATTTATACATGTATGGATTTATAAAAATTACATGAAGAGAGCTATGGTTGATGATGGAGTGATAATTAACATCATCCAATTTTCCTTCCTACAAAAACTAGGTTATGGGAAAACCAATTATTACACCACACATAACATCATATGAAGCTAAAATAGCCTCAAGTCTAATTATATAGGGACCGTTGTACTCCTAGTCACTCTGAGCCCCAAGATAGTGATAAAAGAGTTCTACATCATATATAAGGACGCCAATTACAATATGATCCTAATAAGGCCTTGAATACATAGGATGAAGGCTATCCCTTCAACCATATTCTAGTAATTATGATTCTTACACCTAGGAAATGTATTTATAGCCTAAGGGGATCTCAAGTCCTTCGACATGTTATAAGCAACCATGCATAAACAACCTATATTACACAAATATTACCATTTTCCTACTAATGGGGTCATAAAACTGACATAATTGGTCGATGATACTAGATCCATAAAATCCATAGTAATCATATTGAAGAAGGGTGCATAAATACCCTAGGTTCTATTGAAAGACAAATAAAAATAAAAATACATAGTAGCAACTGAGAAGACCATTGACCTCAAACCAATCACCATTTTGACAATCTCCACTATGTCTATAACTGATATTATCAACCTCTTGGAGAAAGACACTCCCCTCATCCTCCCATTCAACCCGCTTAGGGTGGGAACCTATAATTTCTATGGACTTCAAGGCCAATAAACCTTGAAAGGGTTAGCTAGCATACCAAATCTTTACATGGTAGAGATGTCTATGAATGAAGATACCCCCTTCATAACAACCTTCTCAATAACTATCAGCACTATCAACTAGTGTTGAAATATATCAAGATAAGTCACACTTTATATTCTACCCCTATCACTTGTAAACTGCTTCAGTGTATGCTCACAAATCATGCTATGATAGGGTCATACTAATTTTCTAGTCCCTAATCCATTAGGTTTGCTCCCTCTAGAGATGTTAGTCATCGTACTCTGACCTGCACCTAGATATATTTCTAGTCACACTCCAAGCTCACCAATAAGAAACTAAGCTACTCCTCCCTTGATTGTGTCAGTAATCAAGGAGATAATTCATACCATGATGGTAAGTAGGATAGAGATCAACATTAGAACTCATGACTACCCATATATCCCTAAAGGAGGGCCCCTTTTCCCTTTATAAAGGAGTAAGATGTTGGGAAGTCACTCACCAGATTCTTGTAGGCTATCCCACATATAACAACATGACAAATGATACTACCCATGTCCTACCTATAGTACTATAAGATGCACAAATATGCTCTCACACTTCTTACACTGAAGTGATATCATAATTACATTGGCAAACTCCCTATGTGTTACATCCCTATTTTTTCCTATGATTTATAACCTCTTAAATCCTTGGATTAATATGGTTATTAACTGATTATTATTGCTTTGATTTGAGATTTATGACATATATTGTTATAAGACAATGATATTATTGATTAGTATTCATGATGTGATAAATGTACTTTCTTATTTTGTATATTGTGAATGTGTATTTTTTAGTTTTACATCATTGGTTGATATCATGACTCAGAATAACTACTTACTTGTTGCGAGGTGGATGAAAGAATGATCCTACCCTTAAAACATGATAAGGGAGAGCATCATCAAAGAGGATGGAATAGATGGGATGATTGGGGATGATAGAGGAACTTCTAGTGACCCTACACACACACACAATAGATTTAAATTGTTATATGCATAACATGTTTTAAATGTTAGTGCATAGTTAAGAAAATATTGTTTGTGATTATATTTGTATGTGGATTTAATTCTTAACATGCATAATATTACATTAGATTACTTTACTAATAATTGTTTTAATTTTTGAGTATAAATAAGGAAAATAAACATTTAATTTCTATTATATGTATAAACTATTATAATCTCTTTAAAATGTCTTTGAACATTTAGCTTATTAAAATATTGATATTCAGTAATCTCTCTATATATGTTAGTTTTGGAGATATAATTATCTTGTAATTAAGAGGCAATTATTGACTTAATATCTTTTAGTTAAATAATTAATTATCATTATTTTAATTTCTTTTCACGAAATTGAATTATCCTAAAATACTAACCTTAAGATTTAAACAAACTAAACTTAGTCTTAACAAAACATGCATGAAATTATGCTAAAAATTAGAAGATGAATATCATTATTATATTGATTAACTAGACTTATGTTTTAGATAAATTGGGAAAAGTAACATAATGATTTATAACAAAAAAATTAAATGTTTTATAAAGGATAGACTATTGCTTTGCATATTTAGATAACAATAGTTAGTAAAGTTAGTAGGAGATTAAAATGCAATGCATGGATAGTGAAATTGAAGAGAAGTTTCATGCAAAGAAGGGGTGTGATAGAAGTAGAGGAGAGAAGTTTTATAAATTAAAAATCACCATAAAGAGGGACACAAAGAAAAGAGGATGGGACACAAAGATAGAGGGAAGTTGGAGAGATGGAAAGAGAAGAGGTAGGCATAATTAAGAGAGAATTGAAGGAAGCTAGAAGGGAAGCAAACTCTTACAAGGTTGGTTCTGTATTATTTTTCTATGTGTGTTGTTTGTTGAAAATAAGTTTGAACCCAACAATGAACAAAATTTATTTGTATAACAAATTTAGATTAGGCTAAGGAAAGTGTCTTATCTTATATCCATTTAAGACTACGTATTAATTATCCAGGTAGTGTTTTAAATATAGTGTCTTGGTTATTTTATATGTATTATAAACCCAATCAAAAACTTGATTTGACTCATTTAATCAGACTGTAGTCTAATTACATTGGCTGGGCAACATTTAAATTACAGTGGTTGAATTAGATATATTAATCAGTATCTAAAATATTTGGACTATGCTATAATTATTATTTTGCATTGTATTCTAATTTTTACATATGGTTGTATCTTACTATTGGACTACGTACCACTTCATAGGGGCAGTGTTTCATTTTATTTGGACAACATATAACTATTATTTAGTTTATGTATTTCTTCTCTACTGCATATTTATTTATATTGGTCTGCATCCTATTCATATATGGGCAACATTAGTAACTGTAGTCTAAGTTTTAACTGAAATGCTAAGTCATTTGATTGAAATGTTGGATCATAATACTGAAATGGTAAGTCATTCAATTGAAATGTTGAGTCTTAATAATGAAATGTTGTGTCTTAAATTGAATACTGAGTCCTTATAGTAACTGCAGCGATGTTTGGTGGAACTTTACTTTTTGCCTCTAATTTCTGTAGTTGGCTTGAGTTGAGTCATACCAAGTGAACTAATTCTTTTGCCAGATGAATCACACCAAAATCCTATCCAGTTACAGAAGTTTACTATACGTAGCCAATTATCTAAGACATTTAATGGATTGGAAGAAATAGAATTCTTGAATTCATCAAGGCTTTGTTTATCATTGATAGGATTGATTTTTACATCAAGAGTTACAGGGTGAATACAAGAGCAGTGAACTAGAAATAACCACCTTATCATTTTTTAGACTAAATGGAAGAGGAGGAAAGTATAACAAGGATTAGATGAGTAACTAGTTTGTTTTGTTGTATATATAATTATCTTATTGCCTTTATAGAAATTTCCATATAGTTTTAGATGAGATTTATACAACATGCATTACAGATTAAGTTTATTTAATCTTAATAATTTTGATTAACAATCACAATAAAAAAATTCACAATTTCCTTGAATTTTAGGGGATATGGAATAATCAAATTTCAAATCTCTCATTTAATGTTGTATTTTATAGGTTAATTTAAAAATAGGTGTCACCTAGTTAGGAGTCGAGTTGTATTGCCAGCCCAAATTTGCACTATGAACCCAAGTAGAATTTTTTTTATGAGAATAATTATCATATGATATCCCTTATCCAAATTCAATGTTAGAATTCTCTTATTCGATTTGGTAAGAAATAATAAATGTAGGAAGAAGCTATGTTTCCTTTTCACTACAAGATTGAATGTTCAGTGGAACTTTATTTTTCCTTGGATTTTTGTATTGCATTTTGATTCAGTTGTAAAGCCAACCTGAGCTGCACTGTGAACCCGAGTTGCATTTTTAAAATGAGCATGATTATCATTGGATTTGTATGAAAATCTTGAAAGATTGTTAGTATATATTATATTTATAAATACTTTATCAAAAAGTATAAAAAATCACCATAAAGATGTAGTATGGGGAAAAGGAATTAATAAACTTGTAAAATCAAAAAATAGGAAAAATACTATTTATTAAGTATACTTTTGGATCATAGTATAATGTAGCTAGAGTTATTAAGATAACCAATACTTGGTTATATACATATTAACACAATTATATTGGGATTTTGGTAAAGTATTGGTTAATGAATATATGAATTCTAATAATAGAGAAACTTCAACCATATGAATACTGCCCTTACATTATGTTCCTACGAGGTATAACTTGATTTACATTTATCTAGTTTTATGATAACTATTGGAGATTAAGACTTAGGTGTGGTTGATATTATGAGAATATTAATACATTAAAGTGTTTAGACATTTTATAGCATTTAATAGTGCATCATGATGCGCATCTTAAAGTTATGTTTCTTTAAACGATAATATGCAATTTAAGTGTAGAGTTTACCAGGTGGTATAACTCGTACTTGCTTATTATTACGTAATATTATGAGTTTGGTTGTTCATGACTATTAGGGTGATCATGCACTAGGATATATGATATTATGAGATGCCATTGAGAGTTTCCATTTAAAAATTTACAGACTAAAAACATATTACTCCCAAATAATACACTTAGTAAATGTTATGTCTTGACCCACAATATGTTTTATATATGCATATTGGTTTACTTGAATAGTATGTCCTATGATAGTTAGTAGGACATCATATATACATGTATACAACCTTGAGAGAGTAAATAAATGATAGGTTAGAATTTTATGTGTTTATGACTTGCTTTTTTATATGTACTTGCTTGATTAAAAATGTATGTTTCCATGTATTTATGACTAATTATGAGAAAACTAATAGTTGTATCTTAGAACACTAGACTATGATAATATGGGATATCATGGGGTTTATTTATTTGGATCTTATTGTAGTAGTTGGGAATATGTAGTTTAATGTGAATTTTACCTAAGACTATAGGCATTATTTTTGGTTTGGGATAGATAAAAATTTAAGATTCATTCATGCATTGATGGAATAAATGTACACTTTGCTTACTTCTATGTTTAGCATGTGATGTGATATTATTGATAGGAGGATGTAAATAGTATGAATCTTATGGTTAAATAATGTATAATAGGACATTATCTTTTGGATGTGTATGATTTACATGCTAGTGCGATATCTTACAATAGAATGGGTTTTCTATGATACACTGCATGTTTAGTTTTAGAAATCATATAGTACTTGGGTATTGGCTTGTTACTTTGGTTTTTCACACCATCATTATCTACCCATTCATGAAGAGAGGGCCATTACATGATGAGATTAGTGCAGGGGATCGTTGGTCTATGGTTGGTGTGAAAAAGTGCTTGGATGATGCTCTCCCTCCCCACAATAGTACTACTTACCTAGAGACTACACTTGAGTTTTAGAGATACATAAGTTGGTTCGATTCAAGCTCTAGAGGGCTTGGTATATATTTTTATATTAAGGCTGAATGCCTAATGAAAATTTAATTGTAATATATTTGTATATATTTGAACAATAATTTATATATTATTGGATTAGCTATGGCTGAGGCCTAATATATTTACTTTCCTTATGGTTATAATAAGTTATATTATATTTTGGTATTTAAATTTGGTTTTATTATTGTTTGGATAAGTTGTTATGTATATTTCTATGAAATTAATGTAAAGTATTTAGTTTAAAAAAAATACTTTATTATTCTAAGTACAACTTGAGGGGTTATTACATGTGGTATCAGAGTTGTGGTTCGAACTCTAGGACCTAATGAGTCCATTAGTGTTTTTGTATCTTTATATTTATCATAAAAAAGGATTGTAAATGTGTGTGTGGTACATTGAGTATGTACCCTAAGAGCATTCATATTCCCTTAAGAGTTGCTAAAGGGTTGGTTTATCGAGTATCTCATTAGTGATGGTTTTATAAGGTGTATCGGTAGGAGAATACATAACTTAGTTCTTGAGTTGTGAACAAGAGTTTCCTACCATATTCTTGATCTTTTAAATTGAACACCTTGAGTATGATTATGTTTTTCTTGTTAATTGACTCACCTTCACCATTTGTGTTTGTGTATTATGAGTGTTTAAAAAAAACATGAAATGCTTCCCACTTAGGTATTTATGATTTAGTTTTGTGCATTGTTTATGAAAATCATAGGAATGTGAATTTTCTTGTAGTAAGTGTAGATTTTATGGTTGATAATTCCTTTGTGTTAGGAGTTTGCTATGTGGATTAGCATCCTTATATTTATATAGACTTGAGAAGAAGTGTCATATCTCTTAATTAGCTTAGAGGTGAGTTGTTATTCTCTCACTCTCCTCTTATATCATTTTAAGCTATCGAGAAGATTCATATGTTGATTTAATGTTTCCTTGAAAAGAAAACTTGTTTCTGAAATGTTGTTGATTTTATTCCCTTGAGTTCATGGCATAATGTTTTCTACTTCTTGTTGAAAGAAGCTATAAGATTAGATAGATTGATGCATCTTTGAGGTTAGTATTTTCCTTCTAGTTGTGGAGGTAGGTTATGATACCACTCTTATAAATTTAGTAAGTATGTAGTGATTTGGCAACTTGGGTTACAATATTTCCTTTTACCATATGAGGGTATGAAAGAGTTTTGTTTATGAGATGTTAGTTCTCTACTATTGACTTTGTGACTTTTTAGAGTTACTATTTTATCTAACTTGTTAACTTGACCTCAAGAAATTTCAAACCTTGGATTTGTATTAATTTTAGTGATTATAATTATTATGTTATTATATACCTTTGTTTAGAATGATATTATTCTTTTTTAGAAGCATATTGTTTTGAATAGTTTTATATATACCTTTCTTTGGGAGCAAGTAAGGTACATGATGTGCATAACATCTTAATAGTCGAAGAGGATTGAGATAAACTTTTTAACTTATTATGAGCTAGTTGTGCAAGTAAGGAGACATTGTCTCACTTATAATGTTGTAAGGATGATATAATCCTTAGCCTTTATATATTATGATAAATTTAGCATTATTTTCTATTTGCTATGAATATAACATTATAGGTTAAGTTGTGGAATATGATACTAGTTATGTTTGATTAGTAACAACTAAATACAATTTAAAAATGATTGTATGATTTTTATTGTATGTATGTTACTACATTTGGAATCATTTAACATATAGTATTGATTTCTATGATTTGTTAGTATACATTCATGTTTTATTGAACCTTGTGCACATTTTAGAGATTGTCAGGTCATGGAGACCTAAAGGAGGAGTGGTGAATTAGGAACATGAGTTCTAAGAGATAGGACAATATCCTACTTAGCCTCACATTGACTCAATATTTACTATAGTTTGGATCTAACATACAGACTTGTCAAATCTAGGATTTGACATACAAATTGTAAAATTCAGATGTATGGCCATATGTGTGTATATGGTGGAAGGGTATTCCATGATTTTGTATACAACAGAAATATAATATTTTTAGTTCCTATTATTCATCATACTTGTCAGGAGCTCCATTGAGTAGTGATAGTATAGACATGTTATACTTATCTGAAGCTATGTAGAGTAGTGATAATATTAACTTATACACATTATTCTTGCAAGGATCCCTAAATTTTTTTATTCATAATGAGAAATGCACTCTCTAGATTAGAGAGATGTGCATAGGGGATGGAAGGTTTTATGGAATGCTCCATGGCCATTTATTTTGGATTTTGTGATAATTTTATGAGCTTTTAAGAAGTAAGTGAAACTTTTATTGAGATTTTATAGGCTTGTCTTGCAGTTCTAGATCACGGGGTGATCGTGATATAACCAATTTGAGTATTTGACACTCGCTAACTTTGTTTGCATGGTTTGATATTAGATACTATATTTTTATTCTGTTAAACTCTTTGATATTCAAAATTATTATTGGTAAGTGCAAAAGGTTGGGTGATAAAAAGTGGCCTACCCGTGGACATGATTTTTCTAAAATTTTAAAAATCTAAAATTTTGAAGATAATTTGAGATATCTACACTCCAAGTTTGAAGATGGTGTAAAAATATGAAATATAGCATTTTGAGTCTAGTTTCCAAAATAGTATTTAAAAAAAAAAAAATGGTTAAGTATAACTAGGTCAAACATCTAAAATTTGAAGAGGAACTCCTATTTTTTCAAAAAACATAGTATATAGATGGTTGTGATGTGCACCATTTTTTAAATAGCATTTAATATTATTTGAAACTGTTTGGAGAAAATTTAAATAAGATCTTATAGTAGGTCACCTATATTTTTTTATATTTTTTCAATGAATATTTTTTTTTATGAATTTTGCAAGTAAATAGATCCTAAAAATTGACAAAGAAATAGATAGTTGTCCATGAGACATGCCTAACTACCTAAAAAAAATTGAAAATCATTTTTTTTGAATGTGTGTAGAATTAGGTCTACTTGGTCACCATATAATTTTTTTTTTGCTTGGATCAATGAAAGACAAATTACATGAACTTGTATAGGCATGTATGTTTACAACATGTAGTGGCCTAAAAAAGGCATAGTTAGAAATCAACATAATTTGAAACCTTAAATTAGTCCAAAAATTATAAAAATCATATTTTTGGAAAGAGGAGAGCATGATCATCGTGATGGTATCAAGTTTTTAATTTTTTACATTGAAATTCTTAGTGTATTTGGTAATTAAATTTGAAATTTGTTGTTTATTTTTATACCTTTCAAAACTCAACTATACATTGACAGTCCAAGCCTTTGGCTCAAGAATCTAAGACATTCATGAGCCAAAAGGTGTGAGAATTGAATTCAAATTCAAATAACATGATCATGTTATTAAATGCATTATTAACATGGTCATGGTATTTAATAATGTGATCACATTAATAACACAAACATGTTACATATTCTCAACACCATAAGACCCAAAGAGGAGGCATTAGGCCTAGTAGTCTTAAGATAAAATATTGGTTGATTAAGATTATTGTTTAGGACCAATGTTCTTATCAAGAATTGATAGCATTGAATGATAATTGGATATGTGATAACCTATGAATCAATTTATTGTTCCTTTGATCCCAATATGGTGTGAAATCGGGCCAATAGATCCCAAATTGACATTAGATGGACACATTTCCTTGGATGGAGCTTGGTTGGCCCCAATTATGTATCAAACTAAACCAAATACTTTATTTTTATAATATGGTGTGTAATTAGAGACCCATTTGATATCATATGGACATAGTTCCTTTTTTTGGGTTCATTTAACCTTGATTGTGTATTAGATTGAACTAAATATTCAATTAGTTTAATATGGTGTGTTATAAAATCCCTAATTGACATTATATTGAAGGAATTCCTTGCATGGGGACCAATTAATCTTAATTATAAATTATACTAAATAAAATAATTGATTGGTTAAATATGATGTGAAATTAGGGAAAAATATTCACAATAGACATTAGATGGGCACAATTCATTGCATGGGGAAAAAAATTCCTATATTGATATTCTAGGTGGAAGTAGTTAATTGCATAGGAATTGGTTGTCCTCAAATGTGTATAGTATTGAAAAAAATATCAATTGATATAACATGGTGTAATTAGAGCCCCAAATGACATTAGATCGATGTAATTCCTTGCTTAGGGTTTGAGTGGCCCTAGTTGTATATCATATTGAACTTAAATAATCAATTGGTTCAATATGGTGTGCAATTAGGGATAATGGAACCCAACTAGAACATTATATGGAAAAAATTACTTTCATGGGGCTCATTTGGCCCCAATTATGTACAAGATAAAACCAAATACATGATTAGCTGGATAGAGTTTACAATAAGGGCCAATGAAGTTGTAATTTACATTAGATGAATTCAATTACTTGCATGAGCCTTGGTTGGCCATAATTACATATTAAAATAAACTAAATACTTGGTTGATTTTATAAATTGTGTATTTGGGACCAAAAAATCCCCTTGTTGATAGTAGAAGGATGAAATTTCTTACACAAGGCTTGTTTGGACTAAATTTCATATATCATATTGAACCAAATATTCTTTTAGTTCAATTTGGTGCACAATCAAAATCCCAATTGTTATTATATGGATGTAATTCCTTATATAGGGTTATATTTGTCATTATTTCATATTATATTCAATTAAACACTCAATTATTTGAATAAGGTGTGTAATTAGGGCCCTAATTAGAATTATGTTGACATAATTCCTTGGGCAAGCCTCGATTGTCCCCAATTATGTATCATCTAGAACTGAATACTCTATTGGTTTAATATGGTATGAAATCAAGGCCAAGTAAGCCCTAATTTCTATTATATATGAATGTAATTCCTTGCACATGGATCCTTTGGACTGAATTGCATATAAAATTGAAAAAAAACTTATTTTTTTAATATGCTGAGCACTTGGATCCCTAATTGATATCATATGGATACAATTTCTTACATTGAGGCTCAGTAGGCCCCTGGGATCAATTTATCCCCAAATAAAATTCTTTATATATAGTAAGAATTAGGTTCACAAGGATGAACTTGGTTAAAATTACATCAGTCATTACCATAATTGATTTCATAGGCTCAATCTATGATGATGTGGGGGATAATTGATCCCATATTCACATTATTTACTCATATATCTACATTTAAGGAGCTCAAATTTTCCCCAATCACCATCATGATTGTACCTTATATACCCTAAAATCTATACCCTAAGCCCTAATCCCTAAACTCTAAACCATAAATATAAACTCTTTAAACCTTAAACCAATCATTTTGGCCCAAATTTACAACATATAGACTAAAACTAAATTCATAGGTCTTATTTTGGCCTAAATCACATGATTGATTACCCTAACTGACTAATTCACTTAATCTATATGATGACATCCATGGTATAATGACAACCCAAAAAAACATTCTATAGTCACAAATGGGTCCAAGTGATTCAAATTGTCCTCAATTATCTTTATGATTGACCCTTTGTACCCTAAACCATGTACATATACATTAAAACCTAGAAGCTATAAACCATAAACCCTAAACACTATCCTTAAATTGTAAACCATAAACTTTCCCTATTTACCAACTTCAATTTAGTCCTAATTAACATCCTTTGTAGTAAGAATCAGTTTGAACACATGGCATATATAATGATTAGACATTAATAAAAAATTACTTAAACCTAAACCATATGCCCTAATCCCTAATCCATAAAACATAAATTGTAAGACCTATGCCCTAATTCCCACTACATGCCACAAACACACATGCCTTATGATATAACTGATTTTATCTTGAGATCTCATAAAATGCACTTTTTAAACCTATGGCTGAAACCTTTGGAGTACCAATTTAGTTATGCATATGAAGTAAATTAGGGCTATTTTTATCCCCTTCAACCTAATTAACCAAAGAAGAGATAGTTGACTATTTTAATTGAAGAGGCATTTGAGGCTAGTTTGAACCCCTTCAATAACAAGATATGATTTGGGGAAAATCAAAAGATCAATATTCTATCATGAATTGATCTAATTAATCAATTTGTGCAATTCCCTATGTGATATGGGAAAAATTGAGCCCCTAAACCAAATTTTTGGTTCAATCAATTGTATAAGGCATAATTGACCCTACTTTTATTAGAAATGTAACCATGAAAGTAATCAAGTCATAAATAGGTGTCACAAGCAGCTCAAATGTTATTATATTACCTTAGTGATTGGACCCTATATTTTATATATTAAAACCTAAGTTACCCTGTACCATTTAAATTTAACCTTAAACCCTATACCATTTAAATTAAACCCTAAGACATAATACCTAAACCATAAACCCTTTAAATTATAGACCCTAAACCCTAAACCAATAAATTTAGCCCCAATTAACATCCTATATATATATATAGTAAGAATTAGGTTCACAGGGATGAACTTGGTTAAAATTACATGACTCATTACCACAATTGACTTCATAGGCTCAATATGTGATGATGTGGGGGATAATTGATCCCAAATTCACATTATTTACTCATAGATATAGGTTAAGGCTCCCAAATTTGCCATAATTACCTACATGATTGTATAAATATACCCTAATTACCCTAAAACCTATACCCTAAGCCCTAAGCCTTAAAGTTCCTAATCCCTAAACTCTAAACCAAAAATATAAACTCTTTAAACCTTGAACCAATCATTTTATCTCAAATTAACATCATTTCTAGACTAAGAATTAAGTTGACAGGGCTTAGTTTGGCCTAAATCACATAACTAATTTCCCCATTTGACTAATTCACTCAATTTGCATGATGACATCTAGGGTAGAATGACAACCCAAAAACACATTTTATAGTCACAAATGGGTCCAATTGATTCAAATTATCCTCAATTATCTTTGTTATTGACCTCGTGTACCCTAAACCATGTATATATATTAAAACCTAGAAGTTGTAAACCTTAAACCTTAAATATTATACCCTAAATTGTAAACCATAAACTTTCCCTATTTACCAACCAATTTAGTCCCAATCAACTCTTTTGTAGTAATAATTAGGTTCACATGGCATATAGTGATTATAAAAATTAATATATAGGTCCTTAAACCTAAACCCCATGCCCTATTCCCTAATCCCTAAAACATAAATTGTAAGCCCTATGCCCTAATTCCCACTAAATGCTACAAACATACACGTCTTATGATATAACTGATTTTATCATGAGATGTCATAAAATGTACTTTTTAAACCTATGGATAAAGCCTTTGGAGTACCAATATAGTTATGCATGTAAAGTAAATTGGGGATATTTTGAGCCCCTTCAACCTAATTGCATGACTATAAAATATGATTTGGGGGTTTATCAACTCCAATATTCCCCAATCACCATCATGATTGTACCTTATATACCTTAAAACCAATACCCTAAGCCCTAATATTTAAAGTTCATAAACCCTAAACTCTAAACCATAAATATAAACTCTTTAAACCTTGAACCAATCATTTTAGATCAAATTAACATCATTTAGACTAAGAATTATCTTTATGATTGTCCATGTGTACCCTAAACCTAAGCCCTAAACACTATACCCTAAATTGTAAACCAAAATATTTCCCTATTTACCAATTGATTTAGTCCCAATTTACATCCTTTGTAGTAAAAATTAGGTTCACATATAACATATAGTTATTAGACCTTATAAACACCCTTAAACCCAAACCCTACATGGCCTAATCCCTAATCTCTAAACCCTAAAACATAAATTATAATCCCTAATCCATAAACCCTATGCATTAATGTCTTAATCCCTAATCCCTAATCCCTTATCTATATTAAGTATAACACGATCATATTATTCTTAACATAGGCAACACTCAGTTCTCATTACCAATTACCAACCCTAAATCTTATACTGATAATAGCATGATCATGTTATTGTTGATATAATCTTCTTAATGGGTTGGATGGCATAAAAACTTATACAACATATAATGTGATCATGTTATGTAATAACACGATCACATTATATAACATGATCATGTTATGTAATAACGTGATCACATTATATAACATGATCATGTTATTACTTTTTAAGATTAAACTCACTTATCAATGACTATTTTTAACCCAAATCAAGACTTCTATCCCACAAACATTCTCTACATACTTCTACGAGATCTGCATACCTATGTACTTGACCCCACCTTTGAAAAGTTATCAATTATCCCTTATAATGGGTGTCAAATGATGTTCAAAGAGGAAGAGGAAATTTTTTAAGAAAAAAAAACCATAGGAAGTATAATATTTGAAAGAGAAACATAAGCTACAAAGGTAAAAACTTCATGGTATACAAGGTATAAACCCTAATCTTGATGAACCAAAACCATAGATAATGAGCCAATTGATGATAATGAATTAACCAATGATGAAATTGACTATAATCAATTGAATAATGTTTAAATTGACTATAATATAATAAATAATAATGGAATTAACCATAATGAAATGAATAATATTGAAACTAAAAATAATGAATTAGTTAATGTTGGAAGTTCTCATTTAAAGTTCTAATTTTTTTATTTTGTTGATGATGAGTCTATGTATGATGCTTCACCCCCCATGAATGAAGAAAATTTGACAAAAAAATAATGATGAAATTAACCATCAAGAAAATTTCATGGAAACATATAGTGAAGAAATTAACAATGAAGAAAATGTCATCCCACCTCTAAACAATGAAAGTAATAACGGTTTTGAAACACCCTCTCAACAAATTCCATCATTACCAACACCTCTAATAATTGTGGATAGAAAAGACAAGTAATTAATTGAAGATGATGAAAATATTTTAAAACTAATGCATAACAAAATGTTTGATCACCATTCAAGAAGAGTGGCTCAACAAATTTGGGATACTTTCTTTCATAATTTGGAGTATGATAGTCAAAGATGTAAATTTTTTATTTCATTGATAAAATTGATTAAAATGAGATCTATAATGTACACATTAGGACTAAGAACATCTAATATGGATGATGAAAATGATGAAATTATTGAAAATCTACATGATGCATATCATACTATAGGCCCAAAATCATGCACCAAAGATTGTAATGCTACCTGAAGTATACTTACAACTTGTGCAGTAAATGATAAAATAGGAAAAAAATGAATGGTTTCAAAAACAATCCAAACACTTAATATAAATAGAAAAATAGCAATGAAATCAATTGAAAGATGTGAAATACTTAATAAACCTAATACCATTGAGATTTGAGAATTATCTAGTAGACTTCCATGAAAGGACAAGGCTATAACCGATACTCTCAAAGAGTTACTTTCTCAATTTGGGAAATACAATACAAGAGTTTTTCCCAATGTAAGAGATGTTATGAAAAGAAGAGTTGGCTCTCGTAACCATGAAATGCATCCAAAACATTTATTATATATGAATCAAACATAATTTTACTCTAAATTTTTTAAAAAACATCCATAAATTTCTATTTTTCAAAGATATTTAAGATGGAAAAACCTTTTTATGTTAAAATAAATCACACATGCACCACTCGTTATTATAGGCAACATGTTGAATTTTCAATGCACTATGATGTTTTTCACCATATTCATTGTATTTTGCATACTAACATTTTTCATGAGTTTGGCATTGAATTACCACCAAAATCATCCAATGAATTTATTAGAAATATCTTTTGTAAAAGACTAGATGGGCAATTATTTTACAATAAATCATGTTTAAATGGAAATTGTAGCATTTATGGTGGATTGCTAAATTTTAAAAAATGTATCCATGAGGAGATTACAAATGCAATTGGAATTATTTGGTTTAAGCAAACATAAATCAGTGATTTATCAAGTAAAAAATGGTAAAGAATCTAAAAGGTGTGATCTTGTTACAAAAAAGATACCTATTTTTGAATTTTTGGTTAAATTTAGGGAGAAGATTATTTATGAGTATGCAAGGCACACACATAGGTCTAGATGGTTAGATGAACATTTCAAGATATGTTAGGATACATTCCCACTTGGTTCTATTATTTCAATAGTTGATTTTTCTAAGAATTACACATTAAAATCCCAAATGGAAGCTCAATAATAGAATTACAGCTCATCACAAGTTACCATATTCATGCATATAACATTCATGCATATAACATTCATACATATAAAATTCATGAATGCATTTGATAGTATAGAGAAACAATGAGAAATATTAAGGGAGTACCATTTCTATATCAATGATGACAAATCACATTGTTTAGAGTATGTGCAAAGTTGTTTTTAGAAGTTCTATAAAGTTGAGTCAGAGGAACATTACTTTCAATCAACATTACATTTGGTTAGATAATTACATATCACAATTAAAAAATCCATAAATGTTTTATTAGTTGATTAGGAGGCACGTTACCACTGGTGTAGAACACATTTGGAGTTTCATCAAGGCTGGACAAGGAAAATGGGAGCATGATGGTGTTAGAGCATGTGTAAAAATAGCTATTACAAGGGAGGAGTTAAAATTTGAAGAGGGTGTTCATTTGATAGATTTAAAAACTATGGTTTATTGGTGTAATGAGAACATGTGTCATGGTGCTCAATCAAATTCTATTTTTCATAGACATTTTCGGTTAATGGAGGAAGAACACTTGGTAAAGTATGAGGATTGTATGACTCTAATGGGTTCAAGTGACCTCCACTCATTTGATAGCACAAATGCAAGTTTTTGGACTATTTATATGAGACACTTGGCATGTTTCTATTCTACATGCATGGACTCTATTTGGAATGAGTGTAAGTCATAAGAGTGGGTGGATGATTGAAGTTTCAAACCTTTAATTTCAATCAACACATATCAAGTTTCAACAACATTACAACTTACAAATATGACATCATCAGATGACTTTGACCATGTATCTGATCTAGTGCAACCAGATAGAATATTTTTCATTATTTATAATTTATTCTCATTGAATATATCTTCATATTATCACTAAAAAATATTTTTTGTGATACAGGGCATGTTTTTTAAGTTATTACAAATGAATATAATGAAAAAGGCACTGATTACTACTTGTGTTAATGTGTAGAGAGAAAGAAAAAATTAACTTTTTAGTTATAGATGGAAAAAACATCAACTATCCCACTAGGTTAGTGGTAGTCAATGAAACTTAATTTCAATGATATCCTATAAAATTTTTAGATCAATGGTTGTTTGAAGAGTTTGAAACACATAGGAAAATACTGCAGTCTTCAAATTTGATTCTTGCAACAAATATTCAATTACAAAAATATCATGGGAGGCCATTAAATAGGAAACTATATAAAGTTTAGGAGTCAAACCATGAAGCTATTATTGATACTATCAAGGTTGGAGTAGATCCTAGTGGTTCATTGGGTTGAAATACAGAGGTATGTTTATTTTTCAAATGTAGATGTAATCAATTTTACCAAATGTTTTTTATTTTCTAGGTAGTACATATATATATTTCATTTTTAATTGCTTACTAATAATTTTTTGTAGGTTATTAGTGCTAGATAATATTTCACCTTCATGTCATTGGCACTATTAGTAAATAATTCTATATTCTTGACGCTAAGAGAAGCTTAGGATTTATGGGTATTTGAACTTAGGTTAAAAAATGCATTTTTCTTGTATTGGGAAGGGTGTTTTAAAGGTCAAAATAGGTGGTGGGTTTGTTGATCAGGAATGAAAGGAGGCTAATAACCTAGTAATAGATGTTATTCACCCCACAACACATGTTGGTAGAGTCAGTTTTTATTCAAGAAGCATTTGAATCAAAATTATGCAACCACAACTTGAACTTTGACAACATTTGTTGTCAGTGTTTCCACTCTTCAGATGGTTAGTGAAAATGCACTTTTAGGTGGATTCAAATGTCATAATAGTGTGATAACATGTAATTTTACTATTTGGACATGATAAAAGTGAAAAATTCATAGGTGGAGGTCCTAAAGATATAAATGTTAGTTGGAGCTCAAGAAGTTGCTTGTTCACTGACAAAAACTTGCATTTTTGGACCCATCATTGCAATTTGTCTAATAGGTTGATCTTGAAGATTTTAGATAAGTGTTCTATGGTAAAAATATAAAGATTAAATATTTAAAATAAGGATTTGATGGTTCATGGAAATGATTTATAGTTTTTTTTATGTGTGTTTAAACTTCGGCTAAAAATATGCATTTTTCTTGTATTGGGAAGGGTGTTCTTGAGGCCAAAATGAGTGGTGAGTTTGTTGATCAGCCTTGATGGGAGGCCAAGAACATATTAATAGATGTTATCCAAACATTATATGTGTTTTTAGTGTCAATTTTCACTTAGGAAGCATCAAAACTAGAGTTCTATAACCATAACTTGAACTTTGACAACATTTGTTATCAGTGTTTTTGGTCTCTGGAATGGTCGTGAAAATGTAATTCTAGGTGGATTAAAATGTTACGATAGTGTGATAACATGTAATTTTCCTATCTAAATGTGATAAAATCAATATATTTGTATGTGGATGTCTCAAAGGTAGAAATTTCAGTTGGAGCTCAAGAAGTTGTTTATTCACTGACAAAAACTTTCATTTTTGGACACGTCACTGCAACTAGTCTAACGAATAAATTTTGAAGCTTCTAACTAAGTGATATAGGGTGATATTTTAGGGATTAAATAGGTATGGGAGGGATATGATGGTTCATGGTAATGAATTACATTTTTTTGTTTTATGTTTGTTTGAACTTAGGCTAAAAAATTACATTTTTCTTGTATTAGGAAGGGTGTTCTTGAGGTCATAATGGGTGGTGGGTTTGTTGATCAGGCCTAAAAAGAGGAAAATAACATGGTAATAGACATTATACACCACATTTAATGTGTTTTTGGTGTTATTTTTCACTCAGGAAGCATCTGAATCAGAGTTATGTAACCATAACTTGAACTTTGACAACATTTGTTGTCAGTGTTTTCGCTCTATTGAATGGTAGTGAAAATGCACTTTCAGGCAGATTAAAACATTATTGTGGTGTGATAACATGTAATTTTCCTATATAAACATGATAAAAGTGATATATTCATATGTGGAAGTCTTGGAGGTACAAATTTCAGTTGGAGCTCAAGAAGTTACTTGTTCACTAATAAAAACTTGCATTTTTGGACCTATCACTTTAATTTGTCTAACAGATTGATATCAAAGCTTCCAATTGAGTGATATGAGGTGAAATTAGAGGGATTAAATAGGTACGGGATAGATCTAATTTTTCATGAAAATTAATTACAATTTTTGTTTTATGCATGTTTGAACTTAGGCTAAAAAAATGCATTTTTCTTATATTGGGAAGGGTGTTCTTGAGGCCAAAATGGGTGGTGGGTTTGTTGATCAGGCCTGATAAGAGGATAAAAACCTATTAATATAAATTATCCACCCATTTAATGTGTTAATAGTGTCAATTTTCACTCAATAAACATCAAAATCCAAGTTTTGCAACCACAACTTAAACTTTGACAATATTTGTTGTCAGTGTTTCTACTCTCTGAAACGGTAGTGAAAATGCACTTCAAGGTGGATTAAAACATTGTGGAAATGTAATAATGTGTAATTTTATTATTTGGACATTATTAAGGTGATATATTCATATGTGGAGGTCTTAAGGGTAGAAATTCCAATCAGAGCTCAAGAAGTTGCTTGTTCATTGACAAAAACTTGCATTTTTAGACCCATCACAACTTGTCTAATGGATTGATTTCAAAATTTCCACCTAAGTGATATAGGGTGATATTAGAGGGATTAAATAGGTATGGGAAGGATCTGATGATTTTTAGTAATGACTTATAGTTTTCATTTTATGCATGCTTAAACTTAGGATTAAAAATTACATTTTTCTTGTATTGGGAAGGGCATTCTTGAGGCCGAAATGGGTGGTGGGTTTATCGATTAGAACTGATGGGAGGTAAAGAACCTGATATTAGACATTATATACCTAATTTAATTTTTTTGTGGTGTTATTTTTCACTTACGAATCATCAAAATCAGAGTTCTATAGCCACAACTTAAACTTTGACAATATTTATTGTCAGTGTTTCTGCTCTATAGAATGGTAGTGAAAATGCACTTTCAAGTGGATTCAAATTTTTTGGTTGTGTGATAATATGTAATTTGACTATATATACATGATCAAAGTGATATATTCACATGTGGAGGTTTTGGAGGTAGAAATTCCAATTGGATCTCAAGAAGTTGCTTGTTCACTAACAAAAACTTATATTTTAGACCTGTCAATGTAACTTGTCTAACAAATTGATCTCAAAGATTCAAATTGAGTGATATAGGGTATGATTAGAGGGCTTAAATAGGTATGGAAGGAATATTATTATTCATGATAATGACTTACAATTTTCATTTTATGCATGTTTGAACTTAGGCTAAAAAATTATGTTTTTCTTGTATTGGGAAGGGTGTTCTTGAGGCTAGAATGGGTGGTGGGTTTGTCAATTGGGCTTGATGGGAGGCCAAGAACTTGGCCCTAGACATTATCCACCCCATTAAAAATGTTGATAGTGTCATTTTTCACTTAGGAAGCATCAAAATTAGAGTTCAAAAACCACAAATTGAACTTTGACAATATTGACAACTTAAACTAGAGACCTAAAAACTTAATGAGTAATTGACCTATTGACAACTTTGAAAATTTTGACAACTCTGATTTTTTTATAATTTTGAAAACTTTTGAAACTTTGACAACTTTGACTTATTGACCTATTAGGTGGTATTGAGTAATTGACCTATTGACCTATTAACAACTTTGACAACATTGACAACTTTAATAACTTTGAAAACTTTGATAATTTTGACAAATTTGATAAATTTATTTGATAGCTTTGACCTATTGAATTATTGAACTATTATGTAGTAATTGAACTATTGACTTATTAACCTATTAGGTGGTATTGAGTAATTTACCTATTGACCTATTGACATATTGATCTATTGAAAACTTTGAAAATTTTGACAACTTTGAAAACTTTGACCTATTGAACTATTGACATATTAGGTGGTAATTGACATATTGAAAACTTTGAAAACTTTGACCCATTGACTTATTAGGTGCTAATTAACCTATTGACCTATTAGGTGGTATTGAGTAATTAACCTATTGACCTATTAGGTGGTATTGAGTAGTTAACCTATTGACCTATTAACATAGAAAGTGAATTTTTGTGGATTATCCATTAAGTGTATGTGATTACATTAGTTTCATGTTATCCTTGAAGGTCCTTGAGGTAATAAATATGTTTTCATTTGTGTAAGGTTGCACGTGGATGAATGATTGTAGGTGGTAACCAAGAAGTGATTGTAGGTCACAATCAAGGAAGGGCACTTGGAGTGATTCCACCAAGTTGGTAAGTTGTGAGTCATCATGCTATTAGTTTTGAATGTGTTGAACCTATATGGGCCTACAGAGAAATGAGTAAGACATATACCCATATACCCTGTTTTGCCTATGACAGTCCAATATGAAAGTAAATGGTTGTTTTTCATGAAGGGAGTATGACTTTGGTGTTGATAATGATATATACATTAAGAATGATCATTGATGTGGAAGTTTAATTGTTTTTTATACAAAAGATAATGGTAAAAAATCAACATACAGTCTTCTAGAACAAAAAAACCCTATTTATCCTTGTTTTGGGGTAACATTCACATTGCAAAGGGAAGTAAGAGTTGTTTCTTAATATTGACAAGTATGCCATTGAATTTATGGACTTAGAAGATGGTACCATAAACAAAGGAGGTTATTTATCTCTTATAAAATGCATGAGATATTTGAAATTGAACTAATACTCCATGTTACTATCTTAAGACTGTAGGGTGCCTTGTTGTACCTTATTGTGCCCTTGATGTGGAATTAAATGTTAAAGTGTGTTTGAGCACTTGTAATAGGTTAAGTCATGTGTGATTTGATCAGGTAAGAACATCTATGATATAAGACTAACTCCTTGAGATCATAGTTTTATCCTTGAAACCTAAGAGGATTGCCTAGTGAGAAGATAGTGAAAGAGTGAGAGGACGTTTGTGAATGGAATGTATGAAATGAGTTAGAGAATGATTGTGAGAGGTTTGTAAGAGCTCTAATGACACTGAGAAGTGTCTCCAAATTGCACAATAATTAGGTAAAATGAGAAGAAGGACATTAATCCTAAGTGATAAGAGTGTCATTATAGTAATGAAGTAAAAACTTTAATTTAAAAAAATACGGGATATCCAAGATTTATAACATTGAGAAGAATAAATTTTTAATCATCATATGTGTGTACAACATTAAATATGAGATTTGATAGATAATAATTTGGAAGATCAAAACAACACTATCTAATAACACATAATGAAATAAAAACTAAATATAAATTAAATAGATTACCATGATAGGCATACAATATAGGCACATGTGTCTAATGTCAATAATACATAGATTTTTGTGATAGGTGTACAAAAAATTACATCTATTAACATAGTATCTAATGTTGGATGAATGTCATATGTGCATATATAATGCTAAAATTGCATCAATTTCCATATAGGCATATAAAAAATAAATCTCATGTGTAAGACATCCTATTCTTCAAATAGACTCCCTCTTTTTGCCTTCCTCGAAGAAGACTCTCTACAGGATGCCTTGCTAGTAGATGGAGACCCCTCTAATGCCTTGGATTGCTCCAAGGTTTGAATGTGGGTCTTAATCTCATGGATAGCTTGTAGCTGAGCCTATTCAAATACAAGAATTATTACAAAATTAACATAAAATACATTCAAACAATTATTAACAAACTAATTTTAAACTATAATAAAAAATCATTTAAACATGCACTTACTACAAGCTCATGGTCCTGCTCAATCTATTTTTCATGCTCAAACAAGTTAATGGTAGGCTCAACTATACGAATATGCATCTCAAATATGGGAGGAACATGAGAAATTACCCCATCACCATCTAACTGGGACTATTAGTTGTCATAGGACAACCCTACATACATAATATATTTACATAAGTTATATTTGCCCCAAGTACATGTACTAAAATTATTAAAACAAGTCTATTTTTACAATTCAAAATTATAAGAACTAATATATACCTCTATCAATGCCTATGTAGATGACATTATAACAGTAATGCCTATGTCTATCTTAACTCATAGAGAGGGAGAAGTGTCTACTCCAGCGATCAACTATTCATGTAAACAAGGTCTCATTTAATTTTATATAAAGTATCAAATCTTATATATGGAAACCAAAATGATCAAAATAAACACTTGTATATAAAATATCTATCTATATAAGTACATGAATGTAATGACACATTATAGGAAAGAAGAAGACAAGCATGCACATGAAAATACACTTAGATCTGAATTGATAAGCCATATATTGAAGTGTTGTAGCAACAACCTTGTACCAAAACCAAAATTAGAGGATTAGTGAAAGGGAATATATAATTTATACTAGCTTCTTTTTTTTCTCATTAATAAATATAAATATACTTGGGTCAAGATCTTCAATTTATACTATATTACAAGTTGGAATATATTGGTTGTTAATTTATTACTTATCTAAAATAGACTTAGGTAGGACCCTCATAAATACTCAATTTTTGTATGGTCTTACAAAGTCATTTGATCTTATTATCACTTTTCAAAGAAGGAGAATAAAGAGTAGGCATGCTTGACAATCATCTCCCCTTTTTGATAAATGACTTGGGCAAATAGTGGGTGGGATTTGACACTCATGCTAAATTGCATGACATTGATGGTTATAGTAGTTCTTCATTATTTTTTGGAGATGGTTATTTAATTGGATTGGTGTGGGATATTTATTGTAGATGCCTACCCAAATATTTCCTCATCTTTGATATGGGTAAACACAAATAATCCCTTTTTTCTCTTTCTCATCTATATTTATGTACCCAACACTTGTATAAGATCCATATATATATATATATATATATATTGCCATAAAAAATTTGAAGTTTCCTTATGATTATACACCCATTTGCTTAGTGTAAGTTAGCTTGGAAGTGATAATATCCTATTAAATGGGAGTCTCATTCATATACCTCTTTCCCAAAGACTTTCCTAATAATTCAAACTAAAATTCTCATGACCATATTGCATCTAAAACCATAAGGACACAAACTTGGCATGACTGAACACGTGTAGCATAAATACTTCCTCATCTTTGATATGGGTAAACACAAATAATCCCTTTTCTCTCTTTCTCATCTATATTTATGTGCCCAACACTTGTATAAGATCCATGTATGTGTGTGTGTGTGTGTGTGTATACACACACACACACACACACACACACATACATGGATCTTATACAAGTGTTGGGCACATAAATATAGATGAGAAAGAGAGAAAAGGGATTATTTGTGTTTACCCATATCAAAGATGAGGAAGTATTTATGCTACACGTGTTCAGTCATGCCAAGTTTGTGTCCGTATGGTTTTAGATGCAATATGGTCATAATAATTTTAGTTTGAATTATTAGGAAAGTCTTTGGGAAAGAGGTATATGAATGAGACGCCCATTTAATAGGATATTATCACTTCCAAGCTAACTTACACTAGGCAAATGGGTGTATAATCATAAGGAAGCTTCAAAATTTTTATGGCAAAAAGTGCTTCATGTTTTCTTTATAAATAATTTCCTATCCCTAGAAGCATGTAATAGATTTATTGTAAAATAGTGTATTTACCTTGGGTAATAGAAAGAGAAAATGTACCATATGGGTAATGGGTAGAAGATATGAATATAATGTCTACGTCCTTAATTAGTGACCCTATAAGAGCATTGTAGGATGTTACTCCTAAGGAAGCATGGTCCAACATAAGACCATTAATTAATTTTATGTTTTTGGTTGTGTTATTTTTACATTAATTATTAAGAGGAAAAGTAAATTAGATGTAAATAGCAAAAAATATATGTTTATTGTGTTATGTCTATTGTTAATGATACACATTTCTTCTCTTTTACCTTAAATTCTCTTTGCTATTATCACTCATTTTCAAGGGTAACATGTGGATTTATATATAATGGTAATGGTGATTTAAGTCAAAATGAGAATATGACTATATTGAGCTTAGCAACTTCATTTTCAAGATAGTATTACCTAGAAGGATCCCTAGCTAAGTGTTAGATTCATTTTATATAAATATCCTCGTGGCATGTGAACTACCCTTATCTAATATTGAATGACATTATTCATGTAATATTTGTGGGATTTGCCAAAAGTAGTTATATAAATATCATTGAGCCCATTCTCATAGCTTACAACTACTGTAAAGAATAGAGCAAGGATAAAGAGAGAGAACATGAAAATAGAGAGATACATTTAACTTAAAATTACAAGTCAAATATATAAAGACTAAATGTACATAGAGCATAAGATTAACTCAAAATTTTACCTCTATATAGGTAAATGGCATCATCCTAATAGAGGTAGATGCAGTAGTGGATGGCTTAGTAGCTGGATCTAAATATGTAAACAATGGCCATGACAAATCAAATGCTGTAAATACCGACTATGATGATGAATGAATTTTTACCTCTTGCGACATAAAAAATGATCCATATATAAATTATATTAAATTTATATGTAAATTAATTATTATCTAAATTAAATTTGCAAATATAACTTAAACTTAACATGACATTAATATAAAATATACCTACATCTATGTGGTGACTGATGTCTACATGCCAAATGTGCATGCCAAAAACTCATCACTCATAAGAATATGATCTAATCCATATGAACTACCATCACCATAATCATTATAAAGCCCTATACACATAGCTCCACTTGATTTGTAAGGGTGGGGTTGGGTTTGGGTAGGTGGCATATTTATAACATCACTTTGTGAAAGCCTACTCATATGTTAAACAAGTGTATCAGTGAGTGAAATAAGAGTATGGAGAGTGTCTATCTTCATGACCTACTAAATTATAGAGGGGATATCAAGCTTAAGAGGATTTTAGAAATAGATCCATGTAGGTTGATTAGGTACATGATGTGCACCTATTGATCTTATGCAGAAACTTTTCCTCAGCCTTGAAACTCATGAAAATCAAAATAATTGGGAATCTCATTGCGGACAAACTCATAGTAAAGTTTCCTCAAAAAATATAATGGGACCTCATGGTTGTTACATGGTAGATAGTAAAAAACCATCCACCATCGATCCCAAAAATTGACCATGATTAAGTTATGTACACATTGATAGATAGGAAAATGTTTAGTGGTTATGAGAAATGGGACATTGGTAGTTGGGTCGATGAACATGGTAGAAATAGAGGGTTTTGAAATTTATTTTTTCTTGACCTGAAGGGCTGATAACTTGTCAACATAATATTCCCTACAAGTATCCCTATATGAGGTCCATCAATTAATTTGACTCATTATAGAGTCAATTTGACCTAATAAGGTATGTAGGGAATCAACTATCTAGGTGTAATGGGGGTTGGTCAAAGTGGGATCCCTCATTCTATCAATTAACTCATCAAATTTCAAGTTTATTTCCCACAATATTGTTAATCAAAGCCTATTGATTACAAGGGGGGTTTTGGGGAACTATAAGAGGGTTGGGTGGAGGGATATGAGGAACAATAGGGTTTTGTGGAGGTTTAGAAGGAAGAGAAACTAGAGGGTTTTGTAGAGGGTTGGGAGGGTTAATAAGATGGGCTATTAAAAAAACAAATTATAATTAAAAACTAGGGTTAAATAATAAAAATTATGAAAAATTAGGGTTAAATAGGGAATATTTGAATGACTTACCTCTCCTACATGGTAACATCATCGATCCACAGGTTTGTGGGATGAATCTAACAACTTCTTGGCACTCTTTGGAGTTTTTTACACAAAACATGATTATGAAAGCTATGGGAGAGTGAGGGAACTCGAATGCAAAATGAGAATTTTGAATTTGGGTTTCCCTTTTTATTTTTTTTGACACACAGGTAATGCAATCACATTATTAACATGATTGTGTTATTGTAAATGATAATAACATGATCACGTTAATAATGCAATCACATTATTATTCAATATAACATGATCATTTTATTATATAATACGATCACATTATGGCTCAGAAATCTAGAGCCTAGATTCAAATAATGTGATCATGTTAATTAAATAGCATGATTGCTTTATTAATTAACAAAATTATGTTGTGGATAATGTCCATGAAAATTTCCCCAACTCTGTGCACTTACCCTTATTTGAATAAGTGTCATTGAGATGATGACCAATTTTAGGGGGAAGGATGTTACATCTTAATTTCACGCTATGATTTATAACCTTTGAAATCTATTGATTAATATGGTTATTAGATAATTATTATTATTTTGATTTGATATACTATTATGGGACATTGATATTGTTGATTAGTATTCATGATGTGACAATTGTATTTTCTTATTCTATACATTGTGGATCTGTATTTGTTAGATTTTCATCATTAGTTGATATGATGACTTAGACTAACTACCTACTTATTACAAGATGAATGTAGGATTGATCCTACCATCAGAAAATGATGAGGGAGAGCATCATAAAAGAGGATGGAATAGATGAGATGATTAGGGGATGATAGAGGAATTACTAGTGACCCTACACAATAGATTTAAAATGTTATATGCATAACATGTTTTAAATGTTAGTGTGTAGTTAAGGAAATCTTGTTTGCAATTATATTTGTATGTGGATTTGATTCTTGATATGCATAAGATTACATTAGATTCCTTATAATTATCTTGATTTTCAAGTATATATCATGAAAATAGACATGTAATTTTTATTATATGTATAAACTATTATAATGTCTTTAAAACATCTTTGAATGTTTAACTTATTAAAATATTGATATTCAATAATCTCTCTCTCTCTCTCTCTCTATATATATATATATATATATTAGTTTTGGAGATACAATTATCTTGCAATTAATAAATAATTATTGACTTAATATATTTTATTTTAATAATTAATATCATTATTTTAATTGATTTTCATGAAATTGAATTATCCTAAAATACTAACCTTGAGATTTAGACAAACTAAACTTAGTCTTAATAAAACATGCATGAAATTATGTTAAAAATTAGAAGATGAATATCATTATTATATTGATTAACTAGACTTATGCTTTAGATAACTTGGAAAAAATAGTATAATGATTTACTTAAAACAAATTCAATGTTTTATAAAGTGATGCAGGGACATCAAGGCAAAAAAACCTCATTTGTGTGTTTTAGTCCATAAAAGGGGTCAAATCTGGTCAAAGTGGATGTTAAGGTGTTTGAGCGACCTTATTAGGTCCATTTGTGTCTTGGAAACTCATTTGGAGTCATAGAGTTGAGTTATGTGGTCTTTAGTAGTTTTCCCTCCAAAATAAGAATTTAAAAATTCAAATATTGTAAAAGAGAATAAGATGGTCATTTTGTATGTTTTGGGATGTTTTAGGTGAATAAGTTGGTTTATGGGGTTATTTAAGTCATGACTAGGATTTTGAATAGACTTTCATGTTTTTATTTTGAGACAAGTCTTATTCATAAGTAAAAAATCACCCTTGGAATGTTGAGGTAGTTATTACCAAGGAGTTATTGTAACTTCTAAGAAAATATCTATGTTGAAAAAGAAAAATATAGAATGGTGAAGTAGAATGTGGTGAGAGGGATTAGAGTGAGAGGGAGGTAAGGAAAATAAGAGAGATCTCTGTAAGTAGAAGAAGGAGAACCAGAGAAGAGGAGTAGCATACAAACCTCTCAAGGAAGAGATCCAGTCCTAGAATGGACAGTAATGTAATAGATAATAAGGTTTTGAATAAAGAAAAGAAAATAGAAATTCTATATGTATGATTGTATTGATTTCTTGTTGTACTTGAATATTCTTGAGACTTTGAAAATATGATCAATTGTGTAAGATTGCAGGTAAAATAATGATTATAGGTTGTAACCAAAGAATGACTATAGATCACAATCAAGGGAGAGGAATTGAAGTATTTGCATTTGTTAGTAAGCGGTGAGTCCTTGAGTTAGTGTATTTGAGTGATTGGTGAATCATTGTGTTAATGTTTGACTATATTTATCCCATAAAGGCCCTTTTGATGAATGGTTAAGGCCTTCTCATGTAGGAGACTTAACATTAATGTTGATCATTGCCCCTGTATCTTGTTAGTTTGTGACAAACCAGTAGATTATTTCACTTAAAATGTTGTATCTTGTTTATTGAGAGAATAATATGAAAATAGAGGAAAAATATCAATGATATATATGAGGTATTGTGTAAGATATTTAAAAGGTTTTAATTTCTTTTAAAAATATATATGCATAGTCCTAGTATACAGTCAAGAATAGGTAAAGTCCCCTATTTTCCTAGTGAATATACATGATTTGAGAAATGGAGTGAACGGAGATAGATGTGAACCATATTTTAATAGTAATATAGAGGTATAAAGAATGAAAAGAGAGTGTGGATGATATAATCTCAAAGTAAGTATACTCAGACCCTTTATTCTAAGACAAACCCTATTCAAATAAAAAAAACCTTTGTTGACAGTAATGGCAAGGAGAAGCCATGAAGGGGTAAAAAAATTAATGTATCATGAAGGTGATAAGATTTGAACCAAAAAAAAGAGAGTTTTTAATGCACCAAAATTTTCTAGATAGAGACCCTTGAATCTAGAGAGAGTCAATACTACAAAACCTTGTTTGCATAAAGAAGGTTTGTTTACAAAATGAACTAGCCAAGAGAAGTTAGTATGCATATTAAAGAGAGTGTGGTGATCATTGATTATTTTTATGGTTGGGATATGTGTAAATTATATTGGGTTCATTTTGTGAATATTTTAAGTGCCTTTGAAGTTATTTGATTCAAATAAACCCTACCCAACTAGTGGAAACCCACATAGTTAGGAGAGTTTGTGAAATTTTAAGTGAAGATTGGTTGGTCCAAGCACTCATACCAATTATAAAAGATTAATGAGGTAAAAATAGACCTAATTCAAGTGGAATTAGGTTTTAAAACTCTTGACAATGAAATTTAGAGATTTTTTAAGGCTCTCAACCTTGTATTGGTGCATGAAACCCTAGAATTAGGGTTTTACCTCTAAAATGAGTTTAAACTATTCATTTCCCATGAAATTTTGTAATATGACATAGATAAATGTGTTATCACTATTGAAAATGGTTTAAAATTTTTAGGATCCATGTGAATTTGTCCATCATGGGCTTGGAATAGGCCTAAAAGAGTGTAGTTTTACAAGGGAAGTGATATCTAGAGAAAGAACTAGCTCCTAAAACTTTATGCAAACATAAAAGGGGATAAAAAAAGTCTAATTATCTGATTATATCTTTAATATATGACTTGTATTTGTCTAAGAAAGGAAATTTTCTCAAAAAAGGCTACTAGCCTAGTGTAACTAGGAAGAGAGAATTATATGGAAATATATTATTCAGGGTGCCTTGACAACTAGCAGAGGTTTAAACAGGTATGTTAAGACCATTTAAGATCATTCAAGCTTATTTATTTAACTCTTTTAACTTAGAGTGATATTATATCCTCTTGAACCTAATAAGGTGTCTAGAAAGTAATTGAAGAGATTGGAATCAAGTTTGTGAGGTAGACAAATAGACTAAGGTTGAAATGAGATATGAATGTCAAGAAAGGATATAGTTACATAGAAGATAATGTGGTGATCATTAATTATTTTTAAGGTTGGGATATGTGTCAATGACAATGGGTTCCTTTTGTGAATCTTTGAAGTGCCTTTGAGGTGATTTGATTCAAGTAAACCTTGCTCATCTAGTGGAAACCCACACAGTCAGGTGAGTTTGTGAAAATTTAAGTAAATATTGGTTATTAAAATAACTCATACCAATTTGAAAATATTAATGAGGTAAAAACATGCATAATTTAAGTATAATGAGGTTTTGAAACCCTATACAATGCAAGTTTGATATTTTTGAAGACTATCAACCCTATATTGGTGCATGAAACCTTAGAATTAGGGTTTTGCCTCTAAAATGAGTTTAAACCATTCATTTCCCATGAAATTTTATAATATAAAATAGATACATGTGATCTCATTTTTGAAATTGGTTTTAGAGTTTTAGGATCTGTACAGGTATGGATTTGTCCATCAAGGGCTTGGAATAGGCCTAATTAGGCCTAGAAGAGTGTGGTTTTACAAGGGAAGTGATAGATAGAGAAAGAAATAGATATTAAAACTTTATGCACAGATAAAGGGGGATAAATTAAGTTTTATGATGTGATTATATCTTGAATGGATTGGTCTAACAAAGGATAGATGCTCAAAAATGGATACTAGCCTAGTGTAACTAGGAAGAGAGAATTGTATGGAAAGGTATTATTTAGGGTACCTTGATAGTTATAAAAGGTTTAAATATGTATTTTGAGACCATTTAAGATCATTTAATCTTATTTATTGAACTCTTGGAACCTAGAGTGAGATTTGATCATTGTGAACCTAAGAAGGTGTCTAGAAAGTAACTAAAGAGATTGGAATCAAGTTTGTGAGATAGATGAATAGACCGAGGTTGAAATGAGATGTGAATTTCAAGAAAATATATATTTAAATAAAATACACATAAAGGAAAAGGTTACATCCATGGTGGATAAAAAACTAATTGATACAAAGAAGAGTGCAATTAGCTTAGTAGGGACATTCAAGATCAAACCATCAGGTGCATGAGGTCAGTTGGATTGAGAGACAGGTAAATATGATAATAAACACTTCTCCCAAATGATATATATCATAAAATATAGACTAAAACTTTTCATTTTGAGATAAAAATAGTTATTAAAGTTAGTAGGATATTAAAATACCACGCATGGATAGTGAACTTGAAGAGAAATTGCATGCAAAGAAGGGGCATGATAGAAGTCGAGGAGATAATTTTTATAAATTAAAAATGACCATAAAGAGAGACACAAATAAAATAGGATGGGACATGAAGATAGAGGGAAGCCAAAGAGATGGAAAGAGAAGAGGAAATAAAAATTAAGAGAGAATTAAAGAAAGCCAAAAGCGAAGCAAACTCTTATAAGTTTGGTTCTATATATTTTTTTGTGTGTGTTATTTGTTAAAAATAATTTTGAAACCAACCATAAACATAATAAATTTGTATAGAGAATTTAGATTATACTAAGGAAATCATCTTGTCTTATATCCATTTAAGACTATCTATTAATTATCTAGGTAGAATTTTAAATATAGTGTCCTGGTTATTTATACATATTATAAACCTGACCAAGAACCTGATTTGATTCATTTAATCAAACTATAGTCTAATTGCATTGGTAGGGAAACATTTAAATTACATTGGTTGTGTTATATATATATATATATATATATATTAATTGGTATCTTAGATATTTGGACTGTGTTCTGATTGTTATTTTGGATTGCATTATAATTTTTACATATAGTTGTATCTTACTATTAGATTGTGTACCACTTTATAGGGGAAGTGTTTCATTTTTTTTGGTCTGTGTATAACTATTATTTGGTCTCCATATTTCCTCTCTAATGCATATTTATTTATATTAGCCTATCTTATTCATACATGGGCACCATTATTAACTACGATTTACATTTTAACTAAAATGCTAAGTCATTTGATGAAATGTTGGATCATAATACTGAAACACTAGATCATAATACTAAAATGCTAAGTTGTTCAATTGAAACACTGAGTCTTAATAATGAAACATTGTATCTTAAATTGAAACATTGTGTTTTAAATTAAAATGTTACATCTTAAATTAAAATGTTTCATCTTAAATTGAAAATCAAAGTCCTTTTAATATATATAATGATGTTAAGTGGAAATTTAATTTTTGCCTCAAATTTCCTTACTCAGCTTGAGTTGAGTTGCACCAAGAGAACTCACTCTTTCACCAAATGAATCACACCAAACTCCTATCCAATTGTAGAAGTTAACTATAGGTAGCCAATTATCTAAGACATTTAATGGATCGAAAGAAATAGAACTCTTGAAGTCATCAAGGCTTTGTTTATCATTGATGGGATTGATTTTAACATCAAGAGTTGCAGGGTGAATACAAAAGTAGGGAAACAAAAATGACCTCCTCATCATTTTCCAAACTCAATGGAAGAGGAGGAAAGTATAATGAGGATTAGATAAGTAACTATTTTACTCTATTGTATATATAATTATCTTATTTCCTTATATAAATTTACATATATTTTTAGATGAGATTTATACATGTATTATAGATTGAGTATATTTAATCTTAATAATTTTGATTAACAGTCACAATCAGAAATCCATAGTTTCCTCAAATTTTAGGGGATGTGGAATAATAAAATTTCAAAGTTATCATTTAATGCTATATTTTTTAAGTCAATATAAAATTAGGTGTCAATTAGTCAATAGTTGAGTTGCATTACCAGTCAAGTTTGCTGCCAACCCAAATTTGCACTATGAGCTTGCGTAGCAATTTTTTATGAGCATAATTATCATAAGATCTCCCTGATTCAAATTCAATGTTGGAATGCTCTTACTCAGTTTAGTGAGAAATAATAAATGTAGGAAGAAATTATGTTTCTTTTTTACTGCAAGATTAAATGTTCGGTGGAACTTTATTTTACATCAAATTTCCATATTGTATTTTGAGTAAGTTGCATAGCCAGCCTAGGATGCACTATGAACCCAAGTCGCATGTTTAAAATGAGTGTGATTATCGTTGGATCTATATGAGAATATTTAAATATTGTTATTATATATTATATTAATAAATACTTTATCATAAAGTATTAAAAATCACCATAAAGATGTAGTATGGGGAAAAGGAATTAATAAACTTGTAAAATTAACAAATAGGAAAAAGACTATTTCTTAAGTATACTTTTGGAGCATAGTATAATATAGCTAGTTTTATTAATATGACCAATACTTAGTCATATACATATTAAAGCAATTATATTAGGCTTTTGGTAAAGTATTGGTTAATGAATATAAGAATTCTAAGAATTGGGAAAATTCAACCATATGAATATTGCCCTTAAGTTATGTTCCTACGAGGTATAACTTGATTTATTGTTATCCAATATTATGATAATTATTGGAGATTAAAACTTAGGTGCGTTTGATATTATGAGAATATTGGTGCATTCAAGTGTTTAGATGTTTGATAAAATTTAATAGTGCATCATGATGTGCATCTTAAAGTTATGTTTCTTTGAATGATAATATGCAATTTAAGTGTAGAGTTTACCAAGTGATATAAACTGTACTTGATTATTTTTAAGTAAAATTATGAGTTTGGTTGTTCATGAGTAATTAGGGTGATCATGCACTAGGATCTATGATATTATGGGATGTCATAGAGAGTTTCCATTTGAAATTGTACAGACTAAAAGCATGTTATTATAGGATAATACACTCAATAAATGTTGTCTTGATCCACAATATGTAATATATATGTGTATTGGTTTACCTGAATAGTATGTCTTATGACAGTTAGTAGGACATCATGTATGCATGCATTCAACCTTGAGAGTGTAAATGAATGATAGGTTATATGTTTATGTGTTTATGAATTGCTTTGTTATACATACTTGCTAGATTAAAAGTGTATGCTTCCATGTATTTATGACTACTTTGTATGACTAATTGTGAGAAAACTAGTAGTTTTGTTAGAATAATAGACTATGATAATATGGGATATCACGGGGTTTAATTATTTGAATCTTATTATATTAGTTGGAAATTTTTAGTTTAATGTGAATTTTACCCAGATGGTATAAATTTTAGGTATTATTTCTAGTTTGGGATAGATAATAATGTAAGATTCATTCATGTTTTGATGGAATAAATATACACTTTACTTACTCCTATGTTTTGCATGTGATGTGATATGATTTCTAGAAGGATGTAAATAGTATGAATCTTGTGGTTAAATAATGTATAGTGGGACTTTATATTTTGGGTGTGTATGATTTACATGCTAGTGCAATATCTTGTAGTAGAATGGGTTTCTTATGATACATTGCATGTTTAGTTTTATAAATCATACAACACTTGGGTACTAGCTTGTTACTCTAGTTTCTTGCACCATTACTATCTACCCATCTGTGAAGGGAGGGACATTCCTTGATGGGATTAGTGTGAGGGATCATTGGTCCATGGTTGGTGTGGAAAATCACTTGGATGATACTCTCCCTCCCCATAGCAGGACTACTTAGCTGGAGACTACACTTGAGTTTTAGAGATACATAAGCTGGTTCGATTCAAGCTCTAGAGGGATTGGTATCTTTTTTATATATTAAGGTTGAATGCCTAATGGAAATTTAATTATAATATATTTGGATATAATTAAACAATAGTTTCTTTATTATTGGACCAACCATGGCTAAGCCCTAATGTATTTACTTTCTTTACAGTTGTAATAAGTTATATTGCATTTTGGTATTTGAATTTGGGTTTGTTATTATTCTAAGTTATTGTTTGGATAAGTTGTCAAGTATGTTTTTTGGAATGAATGTAAAATATTTAGTTTAAAAAAAATACTAAATTATTCTACGTATAACTTGAGGGGTTGTTACACTATGCCAAAGCAAAACCCTAATTATACCAAAAAACTTCTTACCCTAAAGAGAAGATCAAGCAAATAGCCTTTTGAATGTCTAGAGGCACTTACCTACCTTGACCTGAGCTTAAAATATAACACTTTAAATTCTTATAAATTCTTCCCTTCCATCATCTATAAAATAAGGATGAGACATTCACATCTCTATAAGCCCTTTCATTCACCCCATAGAGGAGACAAGCTCATTTTCCTCTTGAGTCTCAAAACTAGGGGCCCCAATAGGGGTTACCCAACATTTTTGATATCCATATGGTTGAGATAGTTGAAGACCAAGACACTTCACCTGAAAACTACTTGAATTCTATACATGATTAGTGGTTCCTTCACTATGATGTTGCCAAGTGCCACCTAGGCAACAGGGCAAGATTCATTCTCATTTTTCCTGAAGGGCGAGTCATGCCTTTTAGATTCAAGATAAATTTTGAGTGTAAGAATAATGGGACTAAGAATGAGGCCCCATTGATTCACATGCTCATTTTAAAATTCATGGGCATTTAAAAATTAAGGATCTAGGGTGACTCATAATTAGTAGCAAACCAAGTTTCTTAGGACTATCAGACCAAGGTCAAACACCTTTAGTTATATAAGATTACTATGCATGAGATCGCTAAAGGGTTTAACTTCATCTCTATAGAGGTAGTCCTTATGGAAATCAAATAGCATACTTATTCCATGGCTACCTCATAGTCAAGCTTGGACCCCCATCCAACAATATCAAAATTTTATTTGTTAGTCTCAGTTAGGATGGAGCCTCTTATGCATAAGACTCTTAATGACCAAAATATTACCCATATCAGAAGGGATAGTGACCCCTTGGTCCTTGATATAGATGAGAATGATGAGTCCCTTATTGAGTTATTATTATTTTACAATGGCCTTCTATCATTCCATTATAAGAGGGGCTTATCACTTACCCACTACCCCACTTCAACCCTTATAACTGAATACTATGATTCTTACTATCACATTGAGGATTACCTATCAACTAATGATGAACATGATGTATTAAATGTAGAGGGTGAACATCCAAATCTTCCCCCAACCCATGACACATTTGAAGAGGGAAACACCTCCCTCATTAAATAAATAATTGACATTAACATCATGATGGAGAATCCTAGACTTCTCAAGATGGGGTCTTCATTCTCTGCCTAGGAGGTGGAAGGCCGCAAGTAACTCCTCATATAACTCTTAAAATATTTCACTTTCTCCTACACCAATAAGGAATCAACCCTAATTTAGTCATCCACAACCTAGTTATAATGCCTCATGCAAAGCCTATCAAATAAAAGCTTAGTCCCTTCAATCCTAAGGTTGCATTGATGGTAAAAGAGGAATAATCAAAATTTTAAAAGTTGGATTTTTTAAGATAGTGGACTAATCCAAATGGATGTATAATATTGTCCTCGTACTCAATAATAATAGTAAAATTAAAATCTACATATAATTTTAAGACATAAACAAAGCATGTCCAAAGGATGACTTCCCTCTCCCATCCATTAACGTCATCATTGATGCTACTATAGGGTATGAGTTACTAACACTCATGGATGGTTTTTTTGAGTACAACCAAATTCACATTTCTAATGAGGACCAAATCAAGACTTCATTTACTGCACCTTGGGGGACCTTTTGTTATGTTATGATGCCCTTTGGTCTCAAAAATGTAGGGGTAACATATCAAAGGGCCATGACCCATATATTCCATGATCTCATTCAAAAGATAATGGAAGTCTATGTGGGTGATATTTTAGGAAAAATGAGATGACATGTAGACCATTTAGAGGTGTTACACACCATTCTAATATGCTTAATCAAATACAGTGTCACTCTCAACCCAAATAAATGTGTTTTTGGAGCCACCAATAAAAAACTTCTAATGTATATCATCTCCCAACATGGGATTGATATTAACTCTACAAAAATATGATAAATATCAAAAACACTCCCTCCCATATATGAATTAGGCATCCAAACATTTTTAGGCAAGTTGTAATCCATTCAATGATTTATTCTTGATCTTGCCTACATTGTTCATCTCATAAATAACCTACTCAAAAAGATGAGTGGTCTAATTTGGATAAATGATTATTAGGGAGTCATTCAAGGTAGTAAAATATTTCCTTATGTCTCCCCCTATTATCATAGACCTTAATCTAGACAAGCCTTTGATACTTTATATTAGAGTAACTAAGGTATGCCTCACCTACATGTTAGCTCAGAAAGATGACACTAGTAAGGAACACACTTTTTATTTCATTATCTAAACCCTCATCAATTATGAGACATGGTATACTCAAGCTAAATAAAATGCTTAAAATTAGTGTTTGTAATGAAATGATTGTGATACTATATGCTCAATCAAGAGAGGATATTTATTGTGAGATATCAAGCCTTAAAAACTTTCATAACTTAGCCATCTCTCTCTCTAGGAAGATTAGGTTCTTCATCACACTCCTAAACCAGTTTCATTTGACACATGTCAACCAAAATTCCTTTAAGGGACATATAATTATTGATTGGTTAGATTATTTGCCTTTGGAAGTTAATGACCTTGTCAATATCAACTTCCCCAATAAGCTGATATGTTATGTAAAAAATCATACTATTAACTCCTCACCTTGATATGTAAATATCATTAATTACTTTATTGACCACACTTACCCTAAAGGCACCAACTCATAATAAAAAATCATCTTAGTGTCATTGCATCGAATTATGTTATTTTAGAAACCATCCTTTATTACAAGACCTTTGATGGCATGTTGATCTAATGTGTAGACTAGGAAGAGTTAGAAAAAGATATTTTTCATTATCATAGTGGAATTTGTGGTGAAAACTTTGGTGGCCACATGGCTACTTAAAAACTCTATATAATGGGATACTTATGGCCCACCTAGACCATGATGCTATTAAATTTATACATAAATGCAAGAAATGTCAATGTTTTCACATGAGATACATGTTCCCACTAGGGCATTATAACCCATCATCACCTGTGGCCCTTTTCCACTTGGGGATTGGATTAGTAAGTAAAATATACCTTGATTATTCAAATTGTCATCACTTTATTATCACAACTGAATATTTCACTAAATGGACAAAAGTAATGCCATTGACAACTATCACTCGATCAATCATCAAAATGTTTATTTTGAATTAGATCATTTACTAGTTTGGGGTCTTGTAAGTCATCATCACTTACAATGGGTCCCATTTCAATAACCTTAAAGTTATTGCATTGTGTAATAAATTCTCAATATCACACCATTTGGGCTCCCTATGCTATCCACAAGCCAATGGTTAAGTTAAGGCTACTAACAAGACACTGAAGTCAATTATGATCATAAATTGTTAGAGATTCTAAATGAGATTGGAATCTATAGTTCTATCCAACACTATGGGCTTATAAAATGACTATTAAGAAATCCATGGGGGCAACCCTATATTCACTAGTGTTTGGATCAAAATCCATATTACCCTTAAAATTTTAAATACCCAACCTTCTTGTTTCCCTCTAGGGCCTTATTGATTAAGAAGAGTATATATAGGTGTGACTGGCCTAATTAAAACTCTTAAATGAACATCAGATTGCTGAAATAAATAATCACATTGATTATGCTAATGACATGGGTAGAAAATATAAAAAAAGCATCCAAGAACACCCTATACATGTAGGAAATCTTGTACTTAGGTTATACAATCAAATTGACAGGAAGAAAATAGAAGGTTGAAAGTTTAGATCTAATTGGTTAGGCCCTTACCTAGTGATAGAAGACTTTAACAATGGAGCTGATCGATTATGCACTCTAGAGGGTAAGGATTTCATTGAGTTTATGAAATATTTACAACTAAAATTATTCCATATCTTGTAATTTCATATGACACTATTCTCACTTGCATTAGATTTTCATAGGTTACATGTTTTACTACATTCCAAATTTATTATTTGATAATTATTTGGTTGTTGGTTCACATAGTATAGAAAATTCTAAAATGTAGCATATCAAATACATTCTCAAATTACCCTATCACCTCATATAAATAATTATAAAAATCAACATTTTACATTGGTATGACTCTTATTTTTTACAATCAAAGTACACCTATTATCCCTATATCTTCCTGCATATCTTAGAAAAATGCTAACTATAGTTTAGTTTATTGGCTTGTCCATGATAGAGTCTCCCCTTATGATGCCTTCTAAAAAATAGAACATTATCATGCCTAAAAATAGGGTAACTTTACTTATCTATCTTGGTCCTCAGTGATGAGACCTTGCATCTTTCTAGTTACATGGGGCCAAGATTTGGGGGTAAAGGCCTTGAGGATAGAAAATTAGACACTCTTTTGAAAATAAAAATGCATATATAAATACAAAATTTAAGTTTCACATCTCTCACCCTTTTTATAACATTCGATGGTGAGCCCTTACATCATACTAGTTGTGTGGGGTTAATATTGCAGAGATATGTATCTTGCCTACATCTAGCCTACATCTAGCCTTTGGTGGTGAGCCCATGTGTCTTCCTAGTCACATGAGATTAGATGTAGGGGGTAAAAAAAAAAGTATAAGTCAAATGTAAAATAAATGTCAAATCAAAAGGTGTCTAAAGATAAATTATTCAAAATTTTTACCTGCATGCCTACGTTTGAAGAGGGCAACCTTTTCCCATTTACCAGCTTTATCAAAGCTAGTTATCTCTATATTAAGCCAATAAAGTTAATGTTATATAAGTTTAGCAAGAAGTATGCTTTCCAATTTTCTCATAAGGATTAGGTCAATTTCCTTTCTCTTTTGAAATGTTGATTTATGATTTTAATTTATTATCACCTTACATTTATCCTATATCCCCTTTCATCCCTTACTACAAATTCATAGTCATATGTTGTGTAAATAAAATAATTTGGTAATCACCTAAAAATTAAATGTTAGTATAGTTATAGTCATATATATATTAATCCATCACATTACATCATTTTCATACATTCTATTTTCACATATACATAATCATTTCCCATAGTAGCATATCAAAAACAAAGAGGTATATATACATAATAACATGCCTATCCATTTAGAGTGCATGAATTGTAAATTAAAATATGGAAATTAAAGTTGAATCACATAAAAAATAAGTCATTGAGAGGTAATCTAAAACACACACACACACGCGCACACACACACACACACACACACACACACACACACACACACACACACACACACACACACACACACACACACACACACACACACACACACACACACACACACACACACACATCATAATAATTTTAGAGTTTATAAAACAAGGGTATTTGATACAAAACACCTCCATAAAGGGCCAAAATGTCTTAGGGCATCTCAAAAAGAATCAACATATACAACAATTTAGAGAAATGTATACAGAAAATAGTATTGGGAGCCTAAAATTCTCCTATAAGAAGGTCTTGATGTAGAAGAGTGTTTGGGGTTGGGCTATGATGAAATCTCATGTTAGTACCCCCCTCTAAAGCTTTCCCACTATCTACAAGGTAGAAGCCAGGATGCTAACTCTTACCTGAACCTCCCTCTAATGTTGTCCTCCCTATCCTATGGATAGAGGCTCATCCTCCTTCCCCTATACTATCATCATGTATACCAAGGCCTCTACCATCCTCACCCTAGGCAATAGGGTGGTTTTATCTACCCTCAACTCTATCAACATTATAGATGCATGTCATGCTAGGGAAAAGACATTTGTGTGAAGACCAACCCTTACAAGGAGCCTAACATCTATTAGGAGCTAGTCCCTAGTTAGGATAGTATCAGCTAAAAAAGTTTGATTAGGCCATCCTTGATCATACCAATCTATCTACTCGAGGTATCTACAATCATAAAGACAAAATTTAATGTCAAATGTAGTCGATTTCAAAATTTAAAGTAGTATAACTAGCTATAAAAAAAATAGATATGAAGGGCAATATGAGTTATAAATGAAAAACATGTAAATTAACACTTTACCTAGATCCCTCTCATGCCATTCATGGTTAAAATAATTTGTATCCTCCTCTTGATAAAATTCTAGATCCTCTTCCAACTTAACATATACTGGAACCTCACCATCCCCATCTCTCAGTTATTATTACTATGTAGGATCCTCTTGAGTGGGGACCTATAGTGGTGGTGGTGGTGGAGGAGGATCCATCTACTTCTACCCTACTCTAGCCTATCCTCTTCCTCCTCGATGGCTTGTATGGGAGGTATAGGTATTATTGCCTATGGAATTGGTCAAGTAACATGCACTCCACTCATAAGTGGATGCCATGCCAATTAACCCAACCTCATGGATCTTACCTTTGGAATCCCCCTATATATAACTCCAGGGGTAGGGAAGTTGACCACATAGGGTATACCAAACTTTTGAGGCACACTATCCATGGGGTGTACCTCAACTTTTAAAAACCTATCATACACTTGGGTAGCCCCAATAAATGTTGTGAGATAGGCTTCATCATTGGCCCATTTCCAAACCATTTCCTAGTAGGGCAGGGAAATCAAATATGCTATTATAAAAAACCCCATAGCCTAGGGTAAGGTACAAATTGGTACCACACCTATCCATCTATTAGCCTTGATATCTCTTAATGCCCCAATCAACACTCTCATCTGATAGGGGATCATCCTCTCATAAAACCAACCTATGATGATGGTTAAGTGACTGATAGAAAGGGATCCTAATGGGCCATTTGGTAGTGATCCTTTTATGTCCATGCTAGAAACTCATTGCTCTAGGAGTAGTGAACCCCTCTCTCCTCAATGCATTGCATAATTAGTGACTAACTATACAAAAATATATCTATACCATTATCTCCCACTAATCATGAGGAAAGGATACCAATGATGGCCTTTTTCAGGTTGGGGATCACTGATCCCTCAACCCAAAAAATCCTCACCCCATAATTTGCACCCACATCAGGTGCATCAAGGTATCTAAAGTGATCAGCCCAATGGTGAGCCTTATAGTTTCTATCAACAACTTAGATAGACACTAATCGATTGATTATGGGGAGAATTGTAATATGATATACATCTACAAGAGTAATCATACACTTTCTTAGGGAATGGGGGAACATGAACATGTTTTGATAGGGGTCTCAAAAAGTCAAAAGGTCATAAAACAATTGATTATGGGTGGGGATGATACCCACCCATACTATCCTTTGTATCCTTATTCGATCAAGAATTACCATTTCATTAACTGTCAAAAGTTCAAAGACTCAAGGGAGCCATTCCTAATCTTAGTCCTTGATCCATCATATATAAACACCCTAAAAATAGTAAGAAGACCCTAAGTCAGCATGAGAATCAATTTTGTTATCCAAACAAGTCAAATTCCCTTCCCGATTCTAGCATACAAAACTACCCTCATTTTTAGGTAGTGCATATGATGATTATGAAACCACCATAGGCAATTGCATAACTACCCTAGGTGGTTCCATAACCACCCTAGGAGGGTTGTAATTTAACCATGCCATGATGATTATGCTACCACCATGATAGTTATGTAACTACCACCCTATAAAAGGCAATAGTTTTGTCATGCGAGTGGTGGTTCCATTTGTCAATGATGTGCCCTCTCAAATCCCTCCAAAACCCATAAAAATCACCTAAAATCACAAAAAATTTACTTTTTCCTAGTTTCCCCCAAAAATAATTTCAACACTAAAATTTTCAACTTCCACTAGATTTTAGCCAAGTTTTGAACAAAATTTCAAATTTGGGGTAAAAATGAAAAAGTCAACAAAACCTATTGATAATGGCTAATAGCTCCTTGTACTGGTACATTCACCATACTCTCATCATCCTCATCTTTTCAACTACTTTCTCACTCAAAATGGTCACATGAAATCTAGAGATCCAAATCTCTCAGAAGCAAATGACATAAACAAATTATTTTTGGTAAGTTTTTGAATATGTTAGGCCCCTAAACTAGCTGTTTAAGTTCAATTTTTTTTTAATTTAGCATGTTTTTAAATTTTTCATATATTTTTATGCAATCAAGTCATATTTTTTCTAGATTTTATGATTTATGCTCTAAATCTAATAATTTAATGTGTTTATATCTCTTATAACACACTTTTATGGTTTTAAAAGTACATGATGACCCAATGCCAGACTTAGTTCCTTGATAAGATGATTCAAGTAGTATGATCTTATCTACATGCATGATATGTATTCCTATATGTAATGTGATTACGCAACTTATTTTTTGATTTCTTGTTAAATTTCACTTGATTCTTGTTTTCTACTCACAGATTATGCAAAGTCTCAACTAGCTTCGCTTTACCATTCAAGTAAGGTAATTATTCTTAATATCTTATTTCCTTTCTATACACATTTAATTAAGACTACACCCTAAAAAATCATGACAAGGCATCCTCTTGAGAGGGCAATATGTATGCACCCAAAATTTACATAGTGCGATATTCTTGATATAAATCTGATGATGATGTAGTGATCTCTTATTTTTTGATCCATAGGGAACCCTCTAGCTCTTGTCCCTCCACTTATTATTTATCCCCTCTCCCCTAGGTACCCAAAAAACCCCTCTTAGTGGTATTTATATATTCCCTTGGTATTGTCTCCAAAATCTCCCATTGATGACAAAACTACCCTTTTTGGTGACAAAACCATCCCTTAGAGTTATAAAATCACCCTATTCATGACGAGTTTGTCAAGATGATTGTGTAAATTGCCATGAAAAACCTATCATATAAAGGTGGTTCTATTTTAAATGTGAGGTGGTTGTGTGACAATGAAGGGTATTTTTATCCTTTAGGGTGGTAGTTGCGTAATTGCCCCTATAAATAGGGGTGGTTCTATCATAATTTTATGCCTTCAAAGATTTGTTCACACAACTCTAGTTTTAATACATCTTACATGTTTGGTGTCACATTTTTTTTAATCACCTTTTGTTCATCTCCAATCAGCCCCAGGTCACTCTCTCTTCTATTCTTAGTCATTCTTAATTACTCTCAAGTTGAATTTCCAGTTGGACTTTGTTGAACTCCCTCATATAAGCTCTCAATTATTTCTAAAAGAAGGCCATTTTTTGTCTAATTTTAGATCTAAAAATTTCCATTAGAATTTTTTATTTTGAAGCACTTGAATCTAAAACCTTACTACAATTTCTTGAAGATCTAACCTCTATAGTTTTCATGTCGACTACATCACCACAGGTGAAGAAGTGTTATTGGTTTAACAATTTAGTGTTTGCAAACTAGAGCATTGGCCAACCTTAGTTTAGTTTCTCTCCATTTGTGGTTGTGTCTCCTCTCCTTCCCCATTTGTTCCAGAGCTTGTGCATCCTCTACTTAGAGTGTTACCAAAATTAACACAAGGATAAAAGGAGCTACCATATTGAGTATTCTCTCATTAATATACTACATTCATTCCAAGTGATCTATGACTTGTTCAAGTTGGAGTTCTCTTTGATTTACAATAAGTTTCATTTATTAGATTAGATTAGTATAGTTTTTATTACAATAGATTAATTTATTTATTTATAAAAAGATAAAATTTGATAGGGAAAGGGCTCTATTGCTTTTCATTGTCTTCGCTACCAAAATAAGTAGTTAGTTTTGATTGTGCTTACATTCTAATAGGTTTTGTTTTCTCTCAATTCATGAAACATTTCACAAACTATTTATAGGAATATTTTAGTGAATTCTCAAGATATTTATATACAACACAGTATTAAATTTACAATATCAGAACAAATTTCTTACATTATAAACAATCAATTAGTCAATTATAAGAATGTAGACAACCTTAGGCACACTAGTAGAACTAGAATATCTCTGATTGTTACTTATTTTGAGAGATTAAAAGTGTTGTTATCCTCTTTAAAAAACATAAAATTATAAATTTCATTCTTTGTCTCTCTTTAACAAATCAATTGAAAAGCTGGTTTATAGACAAATACAATCAAAAGAAAAGTGTTATGACATTATTATTTTAGATCATATTTTTTTTACATTTGTTTGACTTATTAGAAGACATAACTTTCATACTTATTTCACCTCATATAATTAAAAAAAAATAAAACAAAAACAACACCATCTAGTTTGCATCTAGATAAAGCTAAGAAAAATCACCACTTTACATAATAATATAGGTTTCTTCCTCTCTCTTTTGCATGTATTATAAATCATTAGAAAAAGATAAAAAGAAGTTTTATTTTCATTTACTTCAGCTTTGTTTTCATTTAATTTCATATTTTTAATTTCTTTTTCTCTCAACATTTCAATTTCAAAAATCAAACATTTACTTCAAAAAACCCAAAAAATAAGCCAAAAAAGTAAAAACTCAACAAAAATAATATTAGGAAGCCTTGACAACACACACAAGCACTTAGATCTCATTAGAAGCCTTGTCAACATATGAAAACATCCAGGTTCCATCTAATCCTTTCCTATCTCTACAAGTACCTTATATAATGTCTTGATTCAAACATCACAATAAGCACACACAATGAGCCATTGCCTAGACAAGCTCATTCACATTACCTTATATTTTGCATGTCCTCATTTATATGACCCTTCCCAAGACACTTGGTCTTTTATAGCATGGTTTTTTCCCTAGGGATATAATACTCGATCCCACAGTTTCCATATAGTCTGATACTAACATTGAGCTAAGATGTGATGTTTTTTGTTCCACCCTGATTCCTCATCTATTTATCAACTCCTTGACTACTTTTAATGAGAAAGAAATAATTCCTTATCCACCCATAATTTTCCTTCCTCAAAAAAAAAATGTTAGTATAAAGTCATTCAATCCTAGTTTCCCATTCATACCTCCCTTTCTCTCTTTGTGTCTAGCCTCATCTTATATAATTCACATTTGTTTAAGGACATTGATCACACATAGTTAACCCAAAAGAATAGACCTTTTCCCATGAGTCATTCAACTTTATCTCCCCTATTTCCCTAGTCCTAGCATTGACTAGGATCTCTGCCTTCTTGTGATCTTACAAAATGAAAGACTGCAGAGTTCTATTTCATCTCAGTTTGACTTTATTAACAACCATCAAGATGTTGTTGAGGTCTTTTAGTTCCATCATAAGAACCTATTTCTACCACCCATTCTAAATCTCATTTTACTCAATAACTAATCAAAGTAATAGTCCCCATCTATTACGTTGGCTACCTCAGCCAAACCTTGTGGAGTTGAGTGCACTATTTAACACATGCTATTCACATGCATATAAGTTCTGAGTGAGTGTAAATAGAATAGATAAAGCAAGTGTTCTGAACCTTCTCTTCCCTAGGAATGATGTTGTGGCTACATGTAAGTTAAATTTTTTTTTGATAAAAATTGATAGTGAGAGATCAAGATAGAAAAATTTGTCACAAGTTTATAAGATATAACTCAGTGAATCTCAACTTGAATAAGTAAAAATAATGTAACTTGATGGTTTCTTTGTTATAGGTATAGACCTTGATATTTGTTTGAAAATCCATTTTATTTTTCTTCTTAAATGGTTTAGAATGATTTGTATATTAAGGCACTCTAGGAAAAGATGGAGCTCATTAATCATATTTATAAATAAAAATAGATGATGTTAATGGTGCAAGATCAAAGGCAATGGGAAAAAGGACCCCCAAAGATAAAGGGGATGGAATCGCATAGGGTGAAGATCTACCTAGGACAAAATTGTATAAAGTGTAAAAGTGACATGGGATAAATATAAGTTTAGATCTCAATGAGAAGCATGATAACATATGATATTTAGTCTAGAGATACAAAAAAATAGATTTTGATAGGTATTTATATGTTATTTTAAGGATTAAGGGATAAATAAATACCAAAGTTAGATCGGATAAGTCATACACAAATATACACAAGTATGTCAAATATGGTATATCATGGATAAGACACTAAGAACATATCTTGTACCAAATTTAGATGTTTATCTAAATCCATCACTTTGAAGTGGGTATATGAGAATAAATTAATGCATGAAAGTATAAATTTAAATAATTTGAAACACATACCTTCACTTACACAGGGAAGAGTGAAAGGTTTTTGATGTTTTTACTTGAGATAAGATTCCATTCACATGGATTTGACATTCAAGTGCCATTTGCTACAAGTAGTCAATACACAAGACAAATATTTGAAGTTTTAATTTTTAATTTTGAAGATTTGAATTTTGAAAATTTGAAGTTTAGTATTTTCTTCAAATATCACAATAAAATATTTTTAAACTAGACTTTTGATAGGTGCTAAAACATAACCAACACTTATTTGTGAACAATTGTCGCCCAATCCACATATTAATTAAGTAAATAGATAAATTTGATCAAGTTCAACCAAGTTTGGTCAAAATCTCTCCATTTTGAAAATTTTAAAAATAAGCCTTGATATATGCTCCTTTTTAAGGTGAGGGATGAAGAAATATGCTACAATAACTTGTCTCAAAAGATAATGTTAAATGTCTCATATGTTAGGATAATAATATCTACTAAGAATCAATATCCTTTAGCACATGTAAATGAAAATTGAATATAGGTGATACATGTATAATGATGTATTGATTAAGCACTAGATTTATGTATGATTAGTGAAAATGTATATATGTATGTATGTTCTATGTAAAGCATCATAGTCCTCAATGTATAAATATGATAGAATAAGTATCAAAAGTGGCAGGCAACAAGTGAAGAAATCCTATATCATTAATAAAAGAATCACCATATATGATGAGGCATATGCTGATGTTTACTTTAAGTAAGTAAGAGGTAAAATTCTAGATATGACATTTATAATGGAAATATAGATATGGTAAAACTCTTAGGTAGATTACTAGGTGTATCAAAACTATATAAAAGAAAATCAAGGAAATCAAAAGTACATTATAATAAAAATATAATAAGATGTATGCATTGAAGGCCAAATTATGCCATATAAGGAATTAATCCATGTAGTGAGGGTGGTTAATATCCACAATATGTCTCATCATAAAATAGATCATCATCATAGAGGTTTTGTTGCATTGATATTTGTTATTAGTCTTGAGGATTATTGATTTTTAAGATTCTTTAAGAGGTTGATTTTCTTTATAAATAGTGCCATGTCATAGGGAATTTTGATGAGGAATCATGATTTTATCTTGATCAACAAACTTTTGAATTTGGGTTATTAAAGCAATGCATCTATCTATTGAATGAACCCTTTTCACATGATATGGATAAAAGTATGTGTATTTATAATATGTTGGCCTATGGTTTTAAAATATGTTACACATAGAAGACAATTTGATCAAGTTTTTGTCCATTAATATCTTTATTATAGTGTATTTATTATTTAAAAAGTATGTGGATTTGGTTGTAATTATTTCAGTTTTTTACATTGTTGTTACTCTTACCTTAGTAGTAGATAAAGTCTTAGTTGACTTACGAGTATTAGTTTTTTTTTCCTTAGTAGCTAATGTTTAGATTTTGGGTTTGACTAATTCCTATTTTTTGAGATCAATGACGTTATGTGTGAGACAAGTGAATGATTTGTAATTTGTGTCAAGTAACTTGTTATTAATAGGTGTTATGAGACTATTGAATATGTTTTCTCAGAATATCACATGGTTGATAAATCAATAAACTCATATGACAATGAAATCTAAATATGTAAGATTGAATTTTCTCATTAATGTTGAATATTGTTGAATGTAGTAATAGGTCCATTTTTGGTAATATATTGATCTACAAATACCTTTTATAAATGTCCCATTGAATTTAATGAATTTTTATACAAAGAACAAAACCTAGTTAAATCATCACAAAACAAAGCTTTAGGAAATACATAAACATCATCAAAGGATGGTTCTCACAATTTCCTATAGAAGTTGATTTTGAATAAAAGTGCACTTTAGAGTCACCACGACCATTAAATACTTTTAATTTTGGAATGACCAAGTCATGTGAAAAAGGCATGGGCAATATGTATCTATAGATAGGGTTATGAGGCATTGGCTTGTTGTTTATTCTAGCCTTAAATCTTTCTTGTTCCAAGGATAAAATAGACACTTTTCATTGCAAATTACTTATAGTATGCATCATAGTCAACATATCATATATAAGAACAATTTTACTACTCATAAGTTTGTTTAAAGGTTTAATCTTACCATTTATGTGGGCCATATATATGTTGTTTTTCACAAGATTAGGAGTTAAACACTCATCATAAAGCACATAAGAGTTAGGAACACAAATACAAACTGTAGGGGTGTCTACATGAGAAACATTTTCATTCATGAACTATATAGATTTATGTATAATTTCACAAATGAAATTAGGGTTTGAAATTATATTTTATTTGAAATATTTAAGAACACAATCATTAGTATTTTTTATTCTTTAGAAATTTCAAATTTTAAAATTGATAATCCAAGAAAGACATAATATTCTCATCAATTTCAATAATGTAAACCATGATGACAATAAAGTAATGAACACACAAAGGTATATGAACCTTATGGATAGGTAAGATGAATAAAACCTAGGGTTTGAATTTGAATATGAATTAAAATAGGAAACCCTATGGGAATAAAGTTTTTAAAAACATGAGTTTGAAAGTTCAAAAGAGTTAGGGTTTACCATTTATGTTTACACTAATTGTGGTTTTATGAAAAATAAGTAATAAAATATTACAATACATAGATATAATAATTTTTTTATGAAAGTACATAAATTAAATCTACCTAATTGGATAAGTAATAATAACAAGACAAAATATTAAACAACTAGGATATGTAAAGGAAGTACAAAGGGATAAGGAATGATCCCACCTTACTATTGTTATGAGATTTTAGAAGTTAAGATATGGAAAGATGATTATGTAAGTTGATTATAATTTATTTTTACCTATATATCCTCTTAGATATTTTCATGCATTTCATGAGTTGGACTTGGGATAATTCTCACTAGTTAGGTTCACGTTACTAGGTCCATATCTATTCTTCATGATATGTCATATGTACGATTGAATAATTTATTTTTCTATTAGTAGTTTGCCTATTATTTTATGATCTTCTTGTACCTATGCTTTTTATATTTTTAGGGAAAAATGTGTTGAATTGTTTATTCCTTCTATTTGACCTAGCTTGACACTCAAAACAAATAAAAGGGTTATGTAGTCACATATCCACTATTAGAAACTAGTTGAGATTAATCTCAAGAAAATTGGCTTGGTAACAACAAATTTTTTATTAATAAAACTTAATATAATATATATTAAATTATTCTCCTAAAAAATAGGAGTCAACACTCATCCCCTTTCCCATAAATCACTCTATATTATCTCCTAAAGACTCTCCCACAAGCCTATCTCCTAATGAGTTTTTTTATTGCACTTAAAACTCATTTATTATCTTTATAATTACATATTTGAGTTGTTAATACAACTAATTATACACACAAATACAAACTTTATAATTACCCATACACACATATGAAACACTAGTATAATCATTCCCCCCTTAGTGTTGAAATAGGGCGAAGACAAACATTAATAGAGATAATTTTCTTCATTTTGATGAGAAACTTATTCATCATCTAAGGGAGGATTGATTTATTATTGATTAGTTTATTTTTTTTCCATTGTTTTATCTACAACTTTTCATTGAGAAGGTCATGTGCTATTTGTTTTTAGTTTAAAACAACATGTCTTGGTTTTTTACAATAGAAACATGTGTATTTATTTTTTTGGTCACATGTTTATATTTTTTATAAGAAGTGTTGGGTTTGATTTGTGTGTAAATCACTTATTCTTATTTTGAAACTTTTATTCCTTCACTAAGCAATGTGGATATGATGTTTTTCAAGATTGGATTCAATTTGATTAAGGTGAATAGCATATGGGACATACTACTAGGCACACTATTGAGAAATATGGATTTTGTGTCATTTTCCTTTATTTATTCATTTATCCCTACCATTTGTATTATATTTATCCAAGACCTCTCAATAATATCGAATATACATAAATAAAATTGAGTAAATGAGAGAGAGATTACCAAAAAGCAAAGTGCATATTTGATATTTATCCATGAATAACTCACTAATTCTAGATGTACAAATAGATGAGTAAACGTGTAACTCCACCTATAATAGTGGAAATCCCCAAACCTAAAATAACCAATCAATAGTCAACTAGTCAAAGTTGTAACTCCCACTACCTAAAATAGATAGTCAAGATAACTCCATATGACATGCACACCTAAGCAAGTTAATCTCCAAAGTGTAGGAAAATAATAATAAAGGAAATTAAATACCTACACTAAAAATCCCCCATAAGCACAACTTAGGTGGATGGAATAAATGGGTCCTAGAAATAAGGCCTAATGAGGTACCCATATACAAAACAACTCTCATAAGATGGATAAAAGGAGAAAACCCTTAGGTAAAAACTCACCCCCCCGCCTCAAAAAAAAAAAAAAAAGAGAGAAAAGAAAAAGATAGAGCTAAAAATCCCCACAAAATATGATGCTAAAGCTATTTGTACTCCAAGTATAGCTCACAAGATGACCAATATTGATAAAAATATCCACTACCTAAAGATTGTATAATCTCCATTCACATTGAGAAATGTTTCTTCCTTTTCTCAAAATAACATGAGGGGTGTACTAAAAGTCTACCCATTCCATAAGGGAATATGAAGGTACTAGTACAAATAACTCTGAGTGTGGTTTGAAACAAAAGTGTGGCATAAGTCTAGAAAATTCATGCACAAGAACTGAATGTAATGCCATTGAAGTGAACCTATCAGAAGTAGGTGCAATGAAGAGTGTATCACCCTAGAGTAGTGAATATATTCACCAAGTTCTTGATGGATCTTTAACCAAGGTATAGTCCCTATACAAAGAACTATGCTCCTCATGTATAGTAAGATGACCAACTACTCTATGCAATGAGGGTCCAATGAAATCAAAGATTATGAAAGATTATAGAGTGCCCTATAGTTGTAGAATAGGCTACTTGATGTTTGATGAGTCTTAGCTAAGTATAATTGTACCCTATAATGTCTGAAGTAGACTAGAGGTAGGTGGATCAAGAAATGACTCCTCAATATTTGGAAAATGACAAGGAGATGGTGGAGGTGTCTCCACATCACTATCATAATTATATGTCTTATAAAAATAATCCTCAATCTTAGAAATCTCCATAGGATCAAAAGTGTCATCAAGTATAGGTGATTTTGATGAAGAAGAATGACATGAAACATTCACTAAAGGAATGTCCATGAGAAGTATAAATCACATCTCAAAAAATCTTAAGGTTGAAGAAGAGACTACAGATGAATCACATCAATCTACAATCTGAATATCCATAGGAAAAGAAGAGTCATCAATGCTCTCACAAGGTCTACTCTCACTAGAAATAATAGAGTTCTTTATAGTACCTCATCCTATAGTGGTGGCTTGATATAAAGAAGAGCACTATCCATCATGGATGTGTGTCATCCTAGGAAATAAAATTAGGAAGAGAGAGTACAACAATATCTGAAGAGACAGTAGGAAGTAGAGGAGGAGGTGTGATGTAAATCTCAGTGGGATATTTGAAAAGAGACTATAAGATGCTCCAAATAGTGTAGAGACACTTTGTATGCTCCACATGGCAATGAAGATCCATGGAAACATGTAACAATAGGGTACTAAGAACCTTATCACAAGTGTTAGCCCACTTATTAAATTGAAATGGAATATAATTCTTCTGTGTGAGAAATTGTTCCATATACACACACCAAGAAACATAGTTGGTCTTTCCAAGAAGAACCAATGGTATAAGATTAACTATCCTCATCTAAAATCTCTAAAATGGAGTTGTCATGACTAATAGAATACACCAATGAAGTGCAAAGATGCACAATAAACTCTGAAAGATGCTATAATTCTTCACGCTTGTGAATGGGATGTCAGACACAGTCGATAATGTGTCTATGTGAGTAACCAATGCAGGAATCAATATAAATAGTGCATGATCAGAATAAGGATATCGAGAATAGCCAAAAATGCATTCATATGTGAATAATAAGTGTGCAAGATACACTATAAAAAGTAATAGGGCCCATATCATAGGTAACCCCCAACATATGGAACTTTAAAACTTTAATTAATTTTATAATTCAAATAGGACCAATGCATGGGAAAAAATATGAACTTTTGCAAAAGACAGTGCTCAATTTCAAGCTACCAATCAAAAGCTATAACACTATCAATTTCCCATAAATGAGGCCTATTTAATAAAAATTACACTAAAATTTTAAATGCTTGAAGGGATTAAACACTAAAGCATGTCATGTAACCATTCATTGGAACTGAAATGGAATGACAAACTTCCTCAAGAAAACTAAAGTTAAAAAAAAATAAACTACCCATAAACCCCTATGTGCACTTTACTGAAAAAGGTTTATTTGAAGGGTTTTTAATTTAATAAAGTTAAATAATCATTAAAAAATAGCCAATTAAAAAAAAATTAGGGTAAATTTTAGGTTTTAAACTTAGCTAAGAGAAAAGAAGCATTGCCAATATGAGTAGGCTTGACCATGAAATAAGGCTCAAAATGCAAAGGAAGATGCCAACGAAGGAGGTGTTGCATGTGGATGGAGGGAACCAATGATAGAGGCATCAATGATCCTACATTTTTAGGTTAAAATTCCCACCATTGGATATCTTCTCACATCAAGGGATAAATGTCATTTGAAAGAGGATGTAATGCATCATAAAACCCATTAGCATGTTGAAGGCTTTAGGTAGAATACAAGTTTGTACATGCATATTGTTTGTTGAATGGAGGGTTCAATGGCATCATGGAGATTCCAAGTAAGACCATAGATGACTTACATTGGAATGATTAAAGGAAATTCCATAATATTGAGAGCAAACCATGTAGTGGCTTGGCATTTAGATGGAGGTCTATAATGAGAAACACATTGGAGAAGGTTGTGGGATGGTGAGCAACTAGATATAAGCTTTAGGAAGACCACTAGAAGTGGTTTTGAATACCATTATCAACCAAATCATGACCAAGGCATTTAAATACCTCCTATCTTTCCTTTCAAAGCATCAAAACTAATTTTAACTGTCAAAAGACCATCTCAATAGGGTTAAGCAAGGGCCAAACCATGGCCATGAAGCTTTAATCATCTTTCAAAGAATGTCTTCCTACTTATCACACATAACCCAACCAAAAACATGTAGAAGCTAACCTGGGTTTTCTTAGACTAGGCCAGGCCATGTGGGATGTAGCTATCTACCAAAGGTGTGCCATTTCGTCTTAGTTTTTGTAGTCAATGACAAGTTGGAGGCCCTAATCACTCAAATTTGATAAGAATTTAAGTGAGCGTAGCCAATAAACAAGTTATAAATTGAGCATATGATCTTGATCCCTTATTGTATGTAAATAAAATTATACCAAGGATAAAAACTTCCCATAATCAAAATGAACAAACTAGCTATTTATAAAAAAATAAACTCACCAAGAATTAGATGAAAGGTAAATGATCGTCGAGTGAGGCTTTGATACCATATTCGATTTATTTAAGACCTTTCAACATGATCGAATGCATGTGAAAATTATGGAGTATGTGAGAGAGAGATTACCAAAAAATAAATTTCATAAATGATATTTCTCCATTAATAGCTCACTAATGCGAGATGTAAAAATAGATGAGTAAATGTGTAACTCCCCCTAGAATAGTGGGAACCCCCAAACTTAGAATAACTGATCATTAGTCAACCGGTAAAAGGAGTAACTCCCACTACCTAAAATAGACAAAGTAACTCCCTATGACATGCAAACCTAAGCAAGCTAATCTCACAAGTGTAAAAAAAACAAAAAAAAGGAAATAAATACCTACACTAATAATTTGGCTGATGAGAGAATGAAACTTGTTGATTTGAGATATTATATCTCCTCCCATTTTTAACCCATATAGTTTTTACTTCATAATTATTTTAGCACTATTAGCTTGAGATTTGAATAGTGTGTTTAGTTATTGCTAGATTTCTTTGGAAGATTTTTTGAAATCCACATGATGTAGATAAGGATTTGATAAGCCAATATCAATAATTACTAAGGCATATTTGTCTTTGACCTTCCATTTTTGGAGTTTGTCAACATTTGTCAATCTTGCCATAATGCATCCTTACAATAATGATGACAAAAAAATTGATAATGACACTAAACCTATAGACTCTAATAATTTTTGATTTTGGATAAAAATGACTAAAATACCAAATTAAAATACTATGTTGACTATGACTTAATTTAAAATCTATTTTAAATTTGACACCAATATTATACTATGGCAAAATACTAAATACTAATGACAAATATATAATATTATAGATTTATAATTTCAAATAAAAACTTTTGATTCTTTAATAAAAAATATTTGAACATATAAAATTAAAAAAAGACTTTAAAGCTCTTAGTACAAGTTTATATAAATGTCACAAAATAATAAAAAAACCATGAACACATTTATAAAACCACAAACTTGACCCTATACTTATAAACTATATTCAAAACAACTCATGCCAAACCCTAATACTATTAAGCAAAATTATGGACTCAAAAAATAAACAAAATTAAAAAACCTAAAATTGTCTATGGACCAAATGGTTTCATCATGGTTTTAAAGACTAAATATCTATCTTGATGGTGGTGCATTAGAGGTAGCTTGATGGATGAGGTTTAGGTTCATAGTGTAGAGGATTTTAGGCTCATTACAGGTTCATGTATTTTGAGGGTGGGTTATTTGAGTAGGAGTTTCCAAGCTACTAGATGTTTTATGGATGTTAAGAGAAGACTACAAAGATGATACTAGGCTTGTGGTGATGACAGTTGACTAGTTCGATGATGACCCCATGATAATGGATTTTGGTGATGTGCAGGAAGCTTTGATATTTTTTTGACATCTAAAAAAAAACTTTTTAAAGTTTTTATAGATCTACAATGGCTATTTAAATGTGAAACCTTTTCAAAAACTACATAGTGGAGTGAAAACACAGGTTGGAAGGACTGGTAACACACTGAATTTTGTTGGGTAGAGTGACAAGCCAAGGGATCTAATCTTATAGTAAATCAAGCTTATTCAGACATTTTGGTGGTATGAGTCATGAATGAGTAAGGCATAATGAGTTATAATTTTGAACCCAAACCTACAGTCTACCAGATGTGTCCAAGAAAGAATTGAGCCAATGCAAACTAGAAAGACTTAAAAATTTGTATGGCTTGTTGGATCATGTAAAAATAGAAAACTAATTATGAAAAAAAAATAACATAATTACATGTGTTCCACACTAATATTATACTACCAAAAAAATATAATGGCATGCCAAGTATAAAGACTTTCACACATGGTTTGTATTATGCATTCATATTGCAATCAAGGCCTAATTTTGTAGAGAGGTCTTATTAAACCTGCTCTGATACCAGTGTTAAAAAATGGTTAAGATTACTCTCAATAAAATTGGGGTAGTCACAAAAACATTTTTATTATTCAAACTCATTACAATATATATTAAATTATTCTCCTTAAAATAAGAGTCAACACTTATTCCCTATCCCACAAATAGCTTTATCTTTTCTCCTAAAGACTTTCCCACAAGCCTATCTCCAAATGAGTTATTTTATCACAAGTACAACTATTTTATTCTCCTTTCAATAAAACATTTGATTTTTTATAACTCATTATTCAAACAAATACAAACTTTATAATTACCCACACACACACACAAGCACTAATATCTATCATCCACATGTTATAATCAGACTTCCACATAGTTTTGAGTGTGTTCATGGAATAACTCGAGCACTTTATTTTAAGCTCCTATTCCCTATAAGTGATGATGTAACTACATGATATCCAAAAAATTAATTTTATATAAGGGGATAAGAGATAACAAGATAGACAACTTCATCATAAGTGTGTAAGATATGACTCAATGAAACTCAACTTGAAGTAGGAGGAATAAATTAACTCAATGTTTGGATTTGTTTTAGGTTTAGACCTTGATATTTATTTTATGACATCTTTTATTTTAATTATAAAATGGCTTATGATGAATTTATATACATGAAACTCTAATATAATAAGGGATGTGTTAGCTAAAGTTATAAATGATAAGAGGTGAGATTAAAGGCACAAGATTAGTGGCAATAAGAAAAAGGATCCAAAAATGTAAAGAGGACACAACCATACATGGCTTGCATCTACCAAATATAGAATCAAACACTATGGGAATTGACCTAGGATAAACCAAGGCTCAAATATTAGTGAGGAACATGATAACATATGAGATTTATTGTAAGGATGCCAACAAATTGATTTTGATAAATTTTTAGACCTTATTTTAAGGATGAAGGGATAAATGGGTACTAATGTAACATCATATAAGTAATAAAACTACACAAATATACAAAAGTATGTCAAATATGATAAATTAGGGATAAGACACTGGGGAAAAAGGTCTTGAACCAAATTTAGGTGTCTACACAAGGCTAAACTATAATCCAATCTATAATACCATGATATAAATTATAAGATTTGAATGAATCACTCTATGTATTAGAAAAAATATCATGAGATGTGAGATAATTATTACTATCAATAGGAATAATATGTGTATAATGTGAAGCGAGAGTTACTAAATACTGGTCATAATATTTTGTGATACAATGATTGGTCTAGGTCTCAAATCAACTTTAAGATGCAGATTATGAGGTGATATACATCTCAAAGATGAAATTGTAGGAATTCGAGCACTAGGAGCTTTCATAATAGATGTTGATGTCTTAGGTTTAAATATAATAGGTCCATATAATGATCCTACTAATGTAGGAGAAGTGAGGACCACATTAGGGTAAATGATCTTCACCTTTCAAGGTGCACTAGGTGGTTGATGTATAGTTCTCCCATATGTTGAGCCATGAATAATGTAGAATTCATTATTATTCACAGATTTGACACAACTATGTAATATCAATGATATTACTTTTATTTTTTAAAGTTAAGGGTACCCAAGCAATAGACTATATAATCTTAAATTGTGCATAACTTAAAACAAAACTAGGCATGCCCTAGGATCAATTATGAGTGGAATTGTAGTACTACCTAAGGCTATTTAATCATGTCCATAATAAATATATAATGTTATGGTTACACCACACAAGTATATATGAGTATAGCCTTGAATAGATAATAATGACATCAAAATAAGGTTGTCACTCGAAATGTTATCAATCACAATTTCATCAAAAGGTTGTGTGTTCAATTCACGTTGGGTTCACCATAATTTTTGTTTTATGCAAAGGAAAAATGATTTGAAATGAATAGATATAACAATAAAAATATGAAAGTACATAATTAAAACCTATGCAATTAGCTATCAATAACAATAATATTAAAGCAATAAATGAACTAGGCTCTACAAAGTAAGTAGAAAGGAGAATAAATAATCACACCTAGTTACTGTAATTAAAATATAGATCTAGAATGTGACTATGAATATTATCTATATTCTAATCCTAAACTATGGGAATATTGGGAAAACTTACATAGGGAATACTCATGCTAGATGAACTTGCATTTTTGGGTCTAATTATCTTTTATCGAGTCTGACCTATACATGGGTTCACATTAATTTTTGTGTCATTAGTTCTATGCTTAATTTATGACATTGTATTCTCACCTCAATGTTTTTTTGGGAATAAAATGTTGAATTTTTTATTATTTAACTTTGACCTAGCTTGGCACTCAAAAAAAACAATTGGTTATAGAGTTAGGCAAACATCGAAGTGGCATTGCAAACTACATATCCCACACATTAGAATTAGACATTCATATAATTTTGAGTGATTGTAAATGGAGTAGCTCAAGAAAGGGTTTTAAACCTTATCTTATTTATAAGTGATGATGTAACTAAATTCAAACTAAAACCTTCACTTGATATAATGGGATGATGAGAGACCAAGGCAAACAAATCCATCATAAGTGTTTAAGATATGACTCAATGAAACTCAACTTGAAGTAGGAGGAATGATGAAGCTTTTTTCTTATTCTTTTATAGGTCTTTATCCTTGATAATATAATTTTATCTTCTTGGTTAATATCCTTTAAAAATGGTTTAGGATGAATTACATATGTAGGGTGGTCTAGGAAAAGTTATGAATGGAGGATGACTTTATAAATGATAAGGAGTGAAATTAAAGGTGCATGATCAATGGTAATGGGAAAAAGGACCCATAAAGGCAAATATGGAAAACCTAGGCAAGTTATGTGTCTTCCCAATATGGACTTGTGTAAGGTGCATGTCTACCCAATGTGGACTTAGATAGGGCATAAGTTTGATTTATAATTAACTAAGGCTCAAATATAGATGAAGAGAATGCTACCATATGATATTTAATCTAAGGGTGTTAGTGAATATATTCTAGGTGTTATATGTGTTTTAAAGGCTCAATGTATAAATAAAGACTAATGTGGGGTTAGATAAGTCATATAAACACAAATATATACACATATTCTATATATTATAAATTGAAGATAAGACACTATGAAAAAGGGTCTTGTATCAAATTTAGGTATCTATAATAACTCCATTCATGTGTCTTTCAAAGTGGCATATATTTTGATCCATAAGGTAATTTGAAATGTTTTTTTTTAAGTTGAATTTTTTTTGTGAACTTTCTAGATCATCAGTTCTTTCAAATTTAGCCTATATGGATTATGCATTTAATGTTGTGGGGCCCTCTAGGTTCTTCTTGGTCACATTTTTCAATCGCACATATCTTTTGATTGGTAATTCAAAATGAGGTTCCATTTTTTTGAATATGTTTAATTATTCAACCAAAATTCCTAAATTTTAACATATTTATTTCAAAGTGTATGAAATTAGAAACATTTATGTTTTCCTTTTTCTCTTTTGTAAAGCTAACATATTTTTAAGCAATTTTGAGGGGTTTCTTTTCTTGTAAATATACTAATTATAAAGTGTCATACTTTTTATGTGGTGGTGGGTGGTGGGGTGAGAATATAATTTTATTTGGGTACATTGATTGCATTCCAAACCTTTTATAAGTTTTTTTCTTCATAACACATATGTCATGTTTTTTAGGCATTGTTGAAACACTTATTATTTTGTGATAAATTTGGGATTTTTTTTTTGGGCTATCTATTGGAGATTAATATTTATTTTTGGTATATTAAATAACATGTTTGTGTGTTTCTCCCTATATGAATTTTTAATTCACATAATCTAGATTTATGAGGTGTCACACCTCTTTTATCCTTTTTGAAGGGAATCTTGGAGTTCCATGTCACATATAACTCCTTTTACACTTGTTACACACTTACCACTCATGTCATGAGGACTAGTGACACTAGGAACATACTAAAAATGTTGTTCAAGACTTTCATGAATATTATTAATAACGCTTTTTGGATATTTATCTCTATTTAAAGAGCTATCTCTTATTATTTAGCAAACTTGAAGTGTCCTCTCCTTGCTTATGGCTTGAGGCACATTCTTCTACACTTGAAGCTTGGTCTTCTTTCCTATTCTATTCTCTCTTTTTATCTAATCTGAAGATTGAAAAATTGAAGAATATTATTTTGATAGCATTCCTTCTTAATGCTTGTGGGGTTTTATTCCATTGGTCTAGTTTCCACACTTATAAATCTTGTGTCTCACATTTTATGGTTTGGCTTACTTTGAGGTAATATTTTAAATTTTGTGAATTCATTCAATTTTTTAAATATCTTAGTATATATTCTTTCATTATTTTTAACACTCTCGTGAAGAGTGTCACACTCATTCATTCACTACTACACAGAATGCAATTTATGCCATAAATTATATCATATTTACATAAAAAATTAATTATTTTTATGTTTTTCATGGTCAAACTTTGAGTAATTTGTGTAATTTTTAGTGGCACAAAGATGATGCAAAAGTGAATCAACTAAACATTTTAAGTTATGCCACATGTGTGCCAAGTTTGCTTGACATTTGTGCCACTATTAGACCACTTTTATGCCATGTAAATAAATGAAAAAATTAAAAATATAAATGTAATATAATGATTTGAAAAACCAAATAAATATATTACATTATATATATATATATATATATATATATATATAAATTTATACAATTTTAACGTAAAATAAAATAACATCTTTTAAAATATACACAAGTAAATTAAAATACAATAATATAAATTTTTTGTAGGTCTAATGAATACAAAATAAAATTCCACTAAAAAATATTTAAATATTACAATCATGATATTAAATTTTTTAGAATTTGAATGACAAATAACACATTTTTAAATATAAATGAGAATGTGAATATAGCAAATAATGGTTTAAAAAAACATATTTTTAAATATTAATAAGAATGTTAAACTAACATATAACAATTCCACACAAAAAATAATGTCATAGATAAGCTAATAAAATGATGAGAATATAAAGTTGAATTGAGAATTTTTTTAATAATAACATGAGTTTGATTACAACTTATATAAACTATGAAACTGACATATTATCATCTAATACTTGTCACTATCTTCATATATGAATTCATTATATGTACTATTTAGACTATACAATCATAATCATAATCATAATCATGATCATAATCATAGTCATAATCATATTTATCATCATCATAATCATAATAATATTCATAATCATGATCATATTTATCATCATCCTCTCTAAAATCAAAACAATCAATTAAAATTGATGATTTATTCACCTAATTGAAAATTTTTAACAATTATTAAAATATTTAAAATTTAGTTCATGTTAAGTAGCTAATTTAAATTACAAATAAAAATATTACTAAATAGGAAATAATAACATATTACCAACATAAACCACCTAGAATGCAATCACTTGTTGAATACATTGGTGTTCCATCCAAGGATTTCAATTACTCCCACACTTGTTTAATGGCTTTAAAGTCATAGACCTTCTCTTGAAAAAAATAATTAAATTTTAAAAATATCGAGGCATGAATTATAGATACAATTTATGTTATTTAAAAAAAATTATTAATTACAAGCAACCTATTCTACACTCAATTGCCCCAAACAATGAGCCACCAACTTCCTCTGACTCATTGTGGCTTGGTGGGATTTGTGGCTTTGTGGATTTTTTGTATGTATTTTCAGCCCCTATATTAACATGAAAACATAAAAAAATCATAATTAATTAATATAAATAAATAACATAGTTTTTCATTACATGGTTTTGGTTTTTGAAATTATCAAAAGCATATTTTGCATCTCATTTGCTTTACTTTTCATATTGTATTTCCACGCAACTACATTCATGCCTGGAGGTCAGTGAGCTACCATCTCCTCATGCATATTACCCTTGTAGTTTTCTAAAAATTTAAAATTTCATAAATTAATATAAACATATAAATAAATAGAAAACATTATTCAAATTAATTATGCTGTCATACCCATATATGCTGCCTCATCCTCTTAAGTGCATTTACTACAAATTTTATAATAACATTGAGATCATAATATGCATGACCAATGATTTTTTTAATACAAGTAACTAACCACTTTTTATGCTTAAATTGTTGACACTTGAATTCTAGAGGGAAATTTTTTGAAATCAAATTTTTTTTAGGTAATTGAGGGTTGGTGGGTCCCTCACCCTTTATTTACCAAAGACCAAGATTATAAAAAACCATAACCTTATTAGATTAGAACTGTGATATACCAAGAAGTGGAACAAGTCAACATAATCAAAATAGACTAAAATTTACCAAGATAGGCCCTCATTCATATAGACAACAAAACAAACCCATGGAAATACATATCCATCAGGTCTCTCCCTCTACCATGGGCTTGCCAAAACATGTCATTATGTCCCTTCCTCACCATTCACACAGTGAGAGCAAAGAGTCATAGAGGATGGTTCAGGGGTGGATCACCCTTTCTTCTTCTTCCTTTAAATTATCTAGTCCTCTCTAACCTATGAGTTCCCTGAGTTAATCCCACAAGAATTTGGGGGCTGTGATCTAGGAATTTGACTCAAGAGAGGATGGTTAATATGGTGTTAGTTCTAAAATGAAATAAACACACTAAAAACATAACATCTCTAGGCCTAGACACTATGGAGAGCTTAGTTAACAAAATAAAATGACAAACACAACTAAAAAGTACTGAATGTAAACACAATAATTCCTTCAGCTTCCTTAGATGCTTTAAATGTCTTTGTAGTGGTGGATTGCTCAACTTGTGCTCATGAAATATTTGGTAATGGAAGCTTGGCTACCTCCATCTCTCCTTGACACCTTTGGCTTGTGGCTTGGCTTGGCTTGGGATCAATTTGGAATGATAAATTTGCATAATCAAGTCCTTTAAGATATTTGAGAATAATAATTTTGCACTAAAATAGATTAGAAATGATGTTATTGGCCTCTCTATTTATAGAATTTTGAGAATGCATAGGATCAACTTGAACCGTCCATCTCAAGATTGATATGTGTGGTTGAGGATTAATTCAATTTTTAGAATTAAGTTTGTAATTATCCTCACCATGACATTGGAATAAGGGGAAATTAAGAGGTATGGAGGGCATCATGGAAGGCATTGATGAGGCATTGGAGGTATGAATCCTGATATTTGTAGCATTTATGGCCTAGGGATGTCTTCCCAAGAAATGAGGTCAGTTGATGACATAGATATTCAGTATTCATTTCCAAAAATAAGTATTCAACAAGTTTCCAGGAATTATTGATTAGGCCTTGATTTGGGTTAATTAGCTCTTAAGCATGATTAAGAACTTTATGCATAAATTACTTAAATTGATCAAAATGTCTTATTATTGGTCCAAAATTTGACTAAATTGACATTGGAAGGCAATGTTAGATGCATTGGATTTGTATTCCCATTTATGATGTTATTGACAACAAATAACAAAGACACATGTCTCGTGCAAAAGGTTTGATAGGGAAGAGCAATCTAGAGTGCCCAGGTGCAAATTTGGCATTTTGACTTGGAATGATCTAATCAAAGTTAGCTGGACCATAAATTACATTACCCCATTTAAGGATACCCTAGCCAAAATTAACACTTGAATATGTTAGTTTCACATCATTTAGCATGTTTTAGTATTTTTGGGCCAAATTGTGTATTTTGGGTGGAAATTGGCCAAAACCCTGATTGGGGGTTATTAGTGGCCAAATTTAGGTGTCTATAGTTTGCCCCTATTTGGGAAGGCATTGCAAGTTATAAGCATAATAACATCTTCTCAAAGAATGAAAAGGTCCTATATGCATACAACTACAATGATGATAAACTAATTATATGATGCCCCCTCAAGGGAGTGGTTGGCACAAGTAAGTCAGTAAATAGTCCCTCAAAAAGAAAAAAGCAAAATGAGGGGACCAAAGAAAAGAAAGATGATGGGGTGAAAACATAATGATAGTGAAAAATAGTCAAAATCTTTGAGAATGCAAATGGGATGGTGCACAATGGTTTGCCCAAAAGTGGTTATAAAAAATATACTCTGATAGTGGCAAGGTGGTATGATAACACAATGATTTGCCTGAAGGTAGTTATAATCATTGAGAAGATGGAGCTACCCCAGTTAAGATAGACAAACAAGATAATAACATACCCCTGTATGGGCAAAAAAAGTAAAGTAGTGACAACACAATGATTTGCCTATAGGTGATTATAATCATTGAGAAATGCAGGTGGGATGGTATGTAATGATTTGCCCATAGGTGGTTATAATCATTGGATCCCATTATGGCAATCATGATAAACTTGGCTGAAAATGATGATAACTTAACACAAAAGGTAAAGATGAATTGGAACAACCTACTAGTAGGGAGATGCTCATCCAAACTAATAAAGGTTGAAATTATTTTATGGTTAATTAATCTATTTGGGATATGATTAGGATGGAATCAGGATGTTAGTGTTGAAGAGATGCCACCATTGTTGAATAGACTTCTTGAAGCTCAAGTTTGTTGTAGCATGTGTCAGTAGGCATCATGATATAACATCGTGAGGACTTGGCTAAAATATGCATGAGGACTGACTCTCATAATCCAATACTCAATAAAAAATAATGCACCAATGATATAAACCATGATGACAATGTAAACATATGAATAGGGATGGACTTATAAGTAAGTGTGGACAAGGAATCACCTAATGAACACACATAAACTGAATCAAGACAACAATGCTAAAAGCAAACAAACATGTAGACAAATAAACAAAATAAGAAAAAATAAACAAACAAATAACACAAGAAAAACCCTACAACATTGCCCCTATAAAATAAGTGACAAATTAAAAAATGAACAAAATGGGGGAAAAGAATAAAAGGAAGGGGGTGGTCAAGCTGTCTCCATATGTACTAGGCAAGGAAATATTATCTATATAGTTCCATGGATGTAATATCCAAGAAAAACTTTAGGCCAAATGTAGTTCTCATAGAGAATGGGAAGAATGTGATAACTGATGAAAATAAATAGAATGGATGCGATATACGAATAGGAATGGTCTTGTAAAATGGCAAGTGTGTGAGAAAAAAGGGCAAAAGGATGGGGAAACTAAATGACAAGTAATTTACTAGTAACTTAGTAAGGGTTCCTAGAATCCTTAAGGCAAAGAAGTGGTCAATGTTTTTATTCTTTTCTAATAATTTTGTAAATGTTTTTGGAAGTGTTTTGAAGTATCTCAACTTAATCAAGAATGATGAGACATTAAATGGTTTAAGCTCACAAAATGGTGAGAGTGTGCAAATGAAGTTTACTCACAAAATAATGAGATAATGGCTTATGTTTCTCACAAAATGGCCAGAGCATGGCTTAGGTTTCTCACAAAATGGTGAGAGCATGGCTTAGGTTGCTCACAAATTGGTGATATTGTGGCTTAGGTTTCTTGAAAAATGGCAAGAATGTGGCTTAGGTTGCTCACAAAATGGTGAGAGTGTGGCTGAAGTTACTCACAAAATGGTGAGAGCATGGGGAAAAGGGTGACTAAGCTAACCTCAATAAGTATTGAGAACTACCTACATTGTCATAGAGTAGGACCTCAAGTCACTATAGTTCCACTCTTACAGTGGAGGAATTTGACTAGTGTAGCAATCGATTCAAAAAAAATAGGCACAGTTGGTTAAAAGGCATAGTATGTCATAGGAAATGGAAAGTTCATACGTCAAGGCTTAATGTTACCCCTAGTTTACCCATAGATGGTTATAACTAGGACACAATGGTATAGATCAAAGGAACTAATTTTCCCAAAAGTGGTTATAATTAGTAGCGAGATCGGTGGTAAGAAAGGAATAACAAACGAAGGATGCAACTACTTAAACTTTTGTCACTCTATCCCAAAATATGATCTCTGGCTGAAGTTCATGAACCAACTGATGAAACTGATTAGATACCTTGATGCTGAATTTTTTTAATGAATGTCAAAAACCAAGGTCAAATAGGATAGGCTTTAGAACACACTGGGCTAATAGGTTGGAAGTAGAAAGTGGATACAATGAAGAGGATAGCTAAGGATGGTACTTTGTACAAAGAATAATAATGATACAATAATATAACTAAAATGGTCCTTATAGACAATACACCTTAGTAATCAAATATAGTACCAATTGAGATGAATAATATTCATCGATTCAAAAAGTTCATCTCCATCTGGTGTGGCAAGCCTATATGATCCTGATCCATAATTTGTAGTAATGATGAAAGGCCCTATCTAGTTTGGTTTAAACTTCCCTTTATGTTTCTTCTTATCTGTGGTATTCTTTTGGTTTTCTTTAAGAACAAGATCACCAAGTTAAAATGTTCTATTCTTAACACATCGATTATAGTGGCCTTTGAGTTAGTTTTGATATGCTAGAATATTTTTGAGCACGGCTATGCATTTCTCATCCAAGAGGTCTATCTCTTGTAGGTGAGCTAATTGATAGTCATGATCATCTAGGACATGCTTGAAAGAGATGCATAGTAAAGATAATTCAAACTCAATGGGAAGGATGGCTTCAATACCACAAATAAGTGAGTATGGAGTGGTTCCTAGGGGGTATGATGATTGGATGGTAAGCCCAAAGGGTAGGGAATATTTGGAGGTGGCAATCATGATCAACATCATTAACAATATTTTTGAGAATATTGACAATGGTTTTGTTGGATGCCTCAGCCTGGCCATTACCTTAAGGGTAATATGCTATAGAAAAATGTTGCATGATGTTATTTCAGTACATACCTAGTCTACATCCTTATTTTTAAATGATACTCCATTATCAAATATAATGTTAGAAGTAATATCATAGTGGCAAATGAGATGGTTGAAGATGAATTTGGAAATTTGCTTTCCAGTCATGTAAGTGAGGGGTATAGCTTCAACCCACTTAGTGAAATATTTGGTGGTGGTAAGGATATGTTTATGGCCATCAGATAAAGTGGGGTTAATCTTCCTAATGAGGTCAAGTCCCCATTTATAAAATGGCCATGGTAACAACAATAGTTTTAGAGTTTTTGCTAGGGCATGATTTAGATTAGCTGGCTATTGACATTTGTCACACTTCTTTACATATGCAGTGGCATATGCATCTATTATGGACCAATAGTAACTAGTACACAAGGGATTTTTGGATAGGACTACCCTACTAGAATGGGCTCCACATACTCCTTCATGAACTTCTCTTAATGATAACATAGACTCTATTGAAGTTAAATAATGAATCAGAGTTCCATCAAAACTATGATGGTAAAGGGTGGATCTAAATAGAGTATAACAAGCAAAATGATGAATGAAGGCTTTGGTTTGTTTTCAAGAGAGGTTAGGTGGTAGAACTTGGTTATAAAGGTAGTTGTAAAGGTCTGAGTACTAGGTAGAATTAAGACAAACAATATCATAAATCATGGCAATGGTTAAAATTTCATGATCTAGTGCTAAAAAATTATTGATGAGGAAATGAGACTCTCTAGCTTTATCTATTTGTTGAATCAGAGAGCCAATACTAGCCATGTCATCTATCATTCTATTACTAGCCCTTGGTATGTGCTCAAATTGAATGTTGGTAATTTGTGTTTAAGAGTGTTGAACATGGATTTATATGGAACCATCTTGTCATCTTTGGTCTAGAAATGATTTGTAACTTGATTGATGATTAACTAAGAATCAACATAAACTTAGAGATGAGATATATTCCACTGTACTTCTTGTTGATGTCTTGCAACAAGTGCTTCATACTCAGCCATGTTATTTGTATAAGGAAAGATGATCCTGAATGATTTAGGGATTAGATTCCCATATGGTGTGATAAACAATAGGCCTACCCCTGATCCATGTGCAGTGAATGAACTATAAAAATAAAGTTTCCAAGGCTACTCCTCAAGGGGTGTGTCAATTATGGTCATGATGGATTCATCAGGAAATTGAAATGTGAGTGGTTATATGTCTATGAGAGGTGCTTCAACAAGTTGATTTGCAAGAACTTGTCCCTTGATTACCTTTTGATTGGCATACTCTATGTCAAAATCACTAAGAAGCATGATCCATTTATCCATTCTACCTTGCAAAGTTCTTTTAGATAGTAGATACTTGAGCAGATCTACTTTTGAAATGACCATGGTCTTATTATTTAACATGTAATGACACAATTTCTAAGCTACGAAGACCATAGATAGACAAGCTTTTTCAATAGGTGCATAGTTATGTAAATATGTAACCAAGGTACAAATTAGGTAGTATACAAAATGATCTTTTCCATTGTCATCATGTTGAGCCAAGAGTGCCCCCAAAGCATGGTCAAAAGCTGATAGATATAACAAGAATGGCTTTCCTGGCATAGGGGGTAATAAAATAGGTAGATTGAAAATATAGTCTTTGAACTATTGAAAATCTATTTTACAATGATCATCCTAGTGAAATGCAACTCCTTTCTTCAAAAGGTGTGTAAATAGATGACACTTGTATATTAATTGAGAGATGAAGCATTGAATTGACCGGATCTTACCCTATAAACTATGGAGTTGCTTTAAATTAGTTGGTGGTGGCATCTTGATTATAGCATGGACTTTAGCCAGATTAACTTTAATACCTCTACAAGACATGATGAAGCCAAGTAATTTTCTTGAAGTTACATCAAACACACATTTATTTGGATTGAGTCTAACTTTATATTCTTGTAATCTTTTAAATATCTTATGCAACATTAATGGATGGTCAGCATTAGTTTTGGATTTACCTAATATGTCATCGACATAGTCTTGAATAATGTCATGCATCATATCATGGAATCTGATAGTTGTGGCCCTTTGATATGTAGCTCCAACATTCTTAAGGCCAAATGGCATCACCTAATAACAAAATGTTCCCTATAGAGGGGTGAATGTTATTTTATGTTGGTATTTTGGTACTATTCTAATATGGTTATATCTTGAAAATCCATCCATGAGTGAAAGCATTTCATAAACTACCATGGATTCAATGATCATGTCAATATAGGCAAGGGAAAATCATCTTTAGGACAAGCTTTGTTGATGTCTCAAAAATCAATACAAATTCTTGATTCCTTCAGGGTTTTTACTAATAGGTACTACATTAGAGATCTATTCTAAGTAGTCAATAGATCAAATCAGATTTTTTCCAACTCTTTCTTTACCAATACAACAATGCAAGGAAACATCTTACGTAATTTTTATTTTACTAGTTTGGAATTAGGATTAAGCAAAAGATGATGCAAAACTAAGGTAGGGTCTAAACCTGGTATGCCAGAATAGGCCCATGTAAAAATATCTACAAATCCTCTCAATAGAATTGTAAAGATGTCATGTTCATTCTCAGTGAGGGACATGCCTAATTTTATCCACTTTAGGTTGGTTGAAGTCTCAATATTTACCTCTATTGTATCTTCAACTAGAAGGGTCAATTTATCTTCTAGGATATTAATTAATGATTTGAACTATTGGATTATGTCAGGGTCCTCCGTGATGACTTGCTCTTCAACTTCTCATAGGCATGATGAATCTGAGTCCCCTAATGGGAGATCTAGCCATGTGACAAAAACAATAAAAATTTCTTGAAAATTTTGGTCAAATACTTCTTGTTACTCAAAGCTGAACTTGGATCCATAGGCAAGTTCATCATTGGTGGTCTCCTGGTTTAAATTTGAAGAAGAATGAACACCCCTATCTAATAACACCAAAAATAGGTTTTCACCACTAGACTGGCCTTTATTTTTACTTTTTCCATGGTCAAAAATCACCTCAGAGAGGTTTTCACTTTGGGACCTTAATGTTTTACTTATTTGTTTTTGGCTAAGGGTGCTCACTCACTCTCCAAAATAGGTTTTAGGATCAATGATTGAGAATCCTGATTTATGATCTCTCAATGAAATGTTATCTCTAAGGCCTAAGAAATCATAGAATGCCTCATCATTCTAGAGCTCATCAATTGGTAGACTGGATTCTTATTGGTCCCAATCTATCAATTAGGGATAATATAATTTTAAAGGGTTATAATGATTGGCAAGGGTAAGGGTACAAATGGAATTGTTATTAAACAAGTTGGTTTTAGCTAGGTCATCAAAGGTGAGGCTATGATCATACTATGCTTCACTTTCAGCATTGTCATCACTAGTCACTAGTGATGAAGCTTGAATAAGATATGTGGGGTCACCCCCAGGTGGTTTAAATCCAAGTCCATAAGGTCTTTTATACTTAGTTATATAAATTGGCTCAATGGCTCCTTGCTAATTTCATCTGAGGCCTCATCCTTCATTGTGATGCTCCATGATCCTATTGGGAATATGATACTTTACAATTTTATAACAATCAACTTGGTTGTCATTGTATAACCATGATTCATCCCCTTCAAAAGGATCATGTTCTAGGCTAGATACTGGTAGAAATGTGACAGGTCCCTTATCTTTATTTTTTTGTTGCCAATGCATATGTGGGGTGACTTGTGGTCGCCCAAAGTTTTTTAGATTTTGAGAAAGATTGGCAATATGAAATGTATTATGGGTCACATATTCTCTTAGTCCATTCTCTAATATGGTGAAATGATTAGAAGCTTTAGGAGGTGGCATGTGGGAAAGAGAATCCAAAGTATTAGGATATATGCAATTATCCAATTAAGGATCAATAAGTATAGCCTTTCCTTTATCTTGATTGGAAATTGGATTCATACCATACTGGTAATTATAGCTTTGAAATTCAGCCTCAAGATGCTTGCAGTATTCATATGGGTGTAAATCTCCTAGAATATTCACTTACATCCCTGAGTGGAAAAACTTGATACATTGGTGAAGTGTTGATGGGACTGCAAGAATTTCATGTAACTAAGGCCTGCCTAGAAGTATGTTGTATGATAACTCAAGATCAAGCACATGGAAAAGTATATCACGGGTTAAAGGCCCAATGATAACTAGAAAATTAATGGTGCCTTATGACTTTCATAATTATTATAGGATTAGATGGTTATTGTTTATGGCTAGAGATCTATCATTCTGTGCCTAAGAAGCTTGATGAGCTTTAGGGACACTATGTTGAGACTAGATCCATTGTCTATAAGGACACATTTCACTTTATATCATCTTATATACACTTCTATGTATAATGGATTATTATGAAGCAGGCCAAGGGAAGACATATCACTTTGGTTGAATGTGACTTGTTGGGTTGGAACTAGGTGTCCAACTAAAGCTTGAAACTTATCAGGGGATATGTCACTAGTAATGGTGGATTAGGTCAAAAAATCATTCAATATGTTCTTGTAGATTATTGATGTTCATAATAAATCTAAAATAGAAATTTGTGCTGGTGTCTTCTACAATTGTTCCATAATATCAAGCTTCTGGTCTTGGTCAGTAGTGAATGGTTTATTTTGAGGTTGAACGGTTGGTTGGATGAAAGGTAAAGTGGTGGATGGTTGTGGGCCTGGGATAGTAATATTAAACCTCTAAGTTTTGACTCTATAATTAGGATTAAATACTATACTATTATTTCTAACTGATGTTAGAAATGATGTGGGACTAGATAGGACAAGTCTTTATTGCTGGCACACTTGCATGTGGTCACGTGGCAAGAATGAGTTGTAAATATAAGGTCCAAAAGGGGAAGTCTTAGTTTTCTAGTTTTCCTATTGCACTCCCAGTCAAATAAGGATTATCCATATAATTTGGTTGAATATTATTATTTAGCAATGGTCTAGGCTAGTTAGTACTTGGTCAAGGATTAATGGAGATGGTATTATCACTACCCCCTACAATATGACCTACAACCCTATTGTAATCATGTACAAATGCATGGTAGGTTTGTTGGTTGTTATCATTTTGACCTTGTTTTTGTCTATTTGTTCTATCATTGTGAGGTCTGTTATTGATTTTATTGATTCTACTGGTTTGACCTTTGATTTTGCTAATGCACTAGTTGTTGTTGTTGCTAATTATTTTGCTATTGTTGATTGTTATGTCAAGGAAAAGGGTTTTGATAAATATCCAAAGTTTGATTAGAAGTGGAAGAACCATTATCCAATGTTATTTCCCCATTCTCCAACATGTTTTCAATTAAATGCTTGATTTGGACACATCTTCATAGATTATGCCCATTGACTTGATGATAGTCACAAAATTCATTTTCACGGTACCAATCAAGGTAAGGAATGCATTGTAGATAATGCTTTGGTATAGGCCAAATAATCAGATTAGCAAAAACAAGCTTAAAAAATATAGATTCAATAGGTTCCCCTAGGTTACTAAAGACACAATGTGTAAGCACGGTTCTCTTAGGAGGAGGGGTTTGCAATGGTAAAGGTTGCTATATTTATTGTATAGGTTTTGGTTGTTGTGCTTAAAACATTGGTTGGAGAGGTTACTGGGTAGGAATAAGCTAAAAAGGTGGTATGGATGATGTTTGCATAGTTTGGACATGATGGGATTTGGTTACTCCATTTCCCACAACATTCCTATTATGATTGAATTACCTTGATCTCTCTTGGTTATTGGCCTATGTCAGTTGCAATGCTTGCACTTGAACATGATGTTGATGTTGGACATTTATTTAATTGGTACCTTGATTTTGATTAGTTGAGTTAAGCTTGATGACTCCTTTATTGATGATTTCCCACTCAATCAAAAAAAATATATCAATGATCTCTTTGAATGTATGTGCACACTGTAGTTCCAGATGGTAAGCTATCTCACTATGCAAATTTTTAGTAAACACAATGGCTAATTGTTTATCTTGTAAACTATAGGTGAAATGGCTTGTAATAGCTCTCCATCAATGTAAATAACTAGTAAAACTCTCCCCAGCTTTTTGCTTTGCTTGTGTCAGGTCCACTAATGAAATCTCATGCTTGAGATTATAGGAAAAGTATTGCACAAACTTAGTAAAAAGATCATCAAAGTCCATTGCTAAATTCTTGGGCAACTTTAAAAACCACTCCAAGGCTTGCATAGCCAAGCTCCTTGGAAACAAAAGCAAGAGGTATATGTCACTATATGCCATTGGTTGACATGCGATAAAGAATTTGGTTAAATAAGCCTCAGGGTCACCTTTCCCTTTATATTTGTCAAATTTGGGTGGTTTGTATCCTAGAGGAAATGGTATCTACAAATACTCCATGTTGAATAGATAGGAACACACATCATCTAATTTGAAATTTTTAATCTCTTTACTTACTTGAATTGCCATAATTACATCCTTCATGTGTTGCAATTCTTGGGATAAAAAAATAGAAGGATTTTTTTTTGAGGGAGAAAATTGGCTTGGGTAGATGGTTGGGGGGTCACAAGTGGGACACTTTGACCAAGGTATGGTGGAGATACTTATTTGGGTATGGGTAATGGACAAAGAATATACATATGTGGATTGGGATGTACTTGAAATTATACATTTGGTTGCAGGATATTCTGGTTCGGGTTAGCAATAAAGGTTTGACTCAAAGGATTTCATGGTTGGGATGGTGGGATATAACTATACTATGCCTGATGTGGTTGAAAAAGGACATGCTGCTGACTAATTGAACCTTGATTTAGAGTGGGAACTTGTAGACCAAGACCCGGTCTCTAAATTTGTTGCACATTTTGAACTAATGGTTGTTTGGTAGGTACTTGAGAAACATAGGTACCTCCTTGTTACACAAATCCTTGTGAGGAAGTGAAATCAGGTTGTAGATTTTGCATTTGTCATTGACCAATATTTGCACATTGTTGATTAGTCATTACTTGGTTTTGAATTGACATATTAGTATATGATTGAAGAGGTATGTTCATCATTATCTGGTGAGGTGGAACATTAGTTTCCGTTGATTGAGGAGGAGTAAAATTCATCACATTTTGTCATTGAGGTATGACATTATCCATTATTTGATTACCTAATCCCATAAGTTGTATACTTGAGGAAGTAGTTGGTTGAGTACCACTTTGATTGGGATTGGATGTTATTTGCACATTGTCTACTATGTTTGGTTCACTATTCTGTGTAGAGGATGAAGACACTTCTTCAATGACTAGCATATTCATCAAGTTATCTATCGAAGAAGTTTGTATGAATGGGTCATAACTCATATTTTCTTGTCCAATTAACTCTATCAACACTCTTATTGAAGGAAGTAAGTCAATAAGAGTCTTATTCACCATGTTCATCTGATTGAAATCATGTGCTAAATTCAAGTAGGTTTGATATGCTATCTGCATTTGGTAAAAGTGATCTTCCATGATGTTTTTGCCTTGATTGGATATATTAGGGTCTTGATACGTTGTTTGGACTAGAGCCATAGGATTACTAGAAGAAACCTATTTATCATAAATGATATTGTGGGGCACTCTTACTAGAATTGGTAAATTTTCATGGGGGAAGTCTGCTAGAAACTTGGCCCCTACATCTATGGATCTAACCAAAATCTCATCTTTGTTCTCTAAAAAATGTCACTCAAACAAAAATGGATCATATGTGGAAGCCATATTAGCATAATATGATTTTTAAAGAGTTGGCTCATCCACTATGGGTATTGTAGCTAGGTATTATGTAGTTTATTCTTGGTCTTGTTTTGAATAAGGCGGTGTGTTGACCAAATAGTTAGCCAATAGATATTATCTTTGTGCTCCTAATTGAGTATTATAAGAGGGATAAGAATCCATCTCATAATCAATATTATCTGCATAGGGGTCTTGCACCATTTCTTCTTACGTAAACACATTACTAATCCCTGGGTTGTACATGAGTCCACTATGAGTTTAGGAATACATGTTGGGATCCATAGTCAATGCTTTACGATAAAAGGTCAAAGAGTTCTAAAAACTCTACAAAGGACATAATATAAAACAAATTGTGCCTTCAACTTGGTCTATATTTTTCAAAAGGATCAAAAGGTTTATGTAAAGATTTGTGAGGAAACAAGCTAGTGCAAAGTATCTAACGTTTCACTGTTCACACAAAGATAAGCAAGTAAATGGACTAAAAATAAAATTGCCAAACTCTAAGGTCAAAGTGTTTCAAATTAGTGTAATCTAGGAATTTAAAATTTGTTAGGTATTTTGGCTAAATGCAACATCAAAATCTAGGCTCAAACAAGGCATGTGTTAGGACTCTTGGCCAAACGACAACAAAGTCTAGACTTTGAAAATAGATGAAAGTTTTAATCTAATAGATTTGAAACACTTCTAACAAACACTAGGCATTTGATTCTTGGTGATGAAATTGATCAATTAGGTATAAGGTATGAAACAAAAGGCAATTTAGTAATAGTTTATTTTCTCATAAATAATGATATAAAACTTGGTTCTTTTGACAAATGAGCTAGACAAAAGTGAGCGGTATAACTGTGTTTTAGATAAAGGATCACAAAAGTATACTTGGATTGGTGTAAAAATGTAGGAACAAATTTGGAACTCTATGCGAAAGGGTCTATAAAGTAAAATTTGAAATGATTTGGGTAGCATGATGATGCTATACTACCCAAAAGGTGTGATATATATATATTTTTTTCAAAAACTCTCTAAGGCAAAGATAATTTCCCACAATTTTGACAACATAACACTACCTTTCTTGACTCAAAATGTTGTGGTGTATAGACTCAAAGTTCAAGTGTTGAGCACAAAATGGATTAAGTCTATCAAGTGATGATAATGATTATGAGTCTTAAATGACCTTCAACCCAAATTAGATATTTTACCTAAGTTCCCTCAAGTTTAGTGCAAGTGGTGAACCCACTTAACATATCAACCCTATGAACTTGTAAAGGTGAAATTTCAAATTTAGATTATAAGTGAAGGATTTAAATAATTTTGGTAAAGGTCTAGACTCAATTGGGTAACATAACTATGCCAAAGTGGATGATATGATTCTAAATATTTTGATGAACTTTGAAAAAGGAAATTGATGATCTCACGTGGGTAGCATAACACCTCTTTATTCAAAGGAAAATTCAGACTATGTGTATGGTTTGGATTGTTTGTTTATAACAAGTTTATACTTTAAACAAGATTTTAATCTAGGATAATACCAACTAATTAATCATTCTTGGATCTTAAACTAACAAAGTTGCTTGGTATTGCTAGAATTTGTCAATATACATCATTTGAGAGGATTTTAAGTGTTCATCTAAAAATAAATGTGCATTATGTAGTAGGGATTTTATACCCCCCTTCTCTAAAATGACAGTACTATGATATAGACCTTGAGGTGCACCTTGCACCAACAATACTTCCATGGCAAGTGGGGATTTGTTTAAGATCTAACAAGCTTCCAAATGATCTAGGGGAATCAATTGCACAATGACTTTCATGACAAAAAATGCAAAATAAAAGCATAGATTTTGGGTCTATATCACTTGGTTTGTTGCAAAAAGGTCTAGTCCTTTTTACAAACACTACATCCTACTATTCACTTAGTGTAGTGCAATGCCCAAAGTACCACGACATCCTATGTACAACTCCAAAGGAGCCAAATGAAGTCAATGCTAGGAGATGAAACCCTAGGTCAAAGCTTCCCTAAAGAACTTGCAAGAGGTGATGAAGTCCCCCTCGCAAGCCATGTTTGCATAAAAATAAAGAAAGCATGAAAGTAGAAAGACTTTTGGGTCATTTTTAAGGTCACCCAAACTTTGATGAGTTTTTGGGGAGTTCTTTAGATGACTTTATTTCTAAGCCTTAGACTAGGCTATTTGCAATAGGAATGGTGCTTTTGATTCTAAGGGTTCCCTATAAGAGACAAATGGAAGAGCATACACGCAACATTCATCTTTTTTCCAAACAAAATTTGATTAAACAACTATTGCAAATAAGAATTGACAAGTGTGTTCAATTTTAAACCCAAAATGAAAGATTTGGTGGTGTTCATTTGACCCCTTGGTCTTAGTTAAAAACCTTGAAAACATTCACCGAAAACATCTAAACTCTTTGTTAAACACCAAAACAAGGTTCTTAATTGATTTTTAAGCATGCAAAGGTGATGTAAACATGTTTTGAGAGAATATCAAGCTTGGTCCTATAGCATGTCCTTTATCTTTGAAGCTTTTTTTAGTTTGAAATAATAAACTTTGGAAAATAAGCTCTCAGGTTTGTGTTTTTTGAAAAAGCACAGTGACTCAAGAGAGGATGGTTAGTATGGTGTTAGTTCCAAAATGAAAACAAAATGAAATAAACACACTAATAACATAACATATATAGACCTAGACACTAGGGAGAGCTTAGTTAACAAAAGAAAATGACAAACATAACTAAAAAGTAAGGAGTAAAAACACAAGAATTCCTTCACCTTCCTTGGATGCTCTAAATGTCTTTGTAGTGGTGGCTTACTCAGCTTGTGCTCATGAAGTCTTTGGAAATAGAATCTTGGCTACCTCCATCTATCCTTGACACCTTTGGCTTGTGGCTTGGCTTGGATTGGGATCAATTTGGCATTATAAATTTGCATAATCAAGTCCTTTAAGATATATGAGCATAGTAAATTTGCACCAAAATAGCTTAAAAATGATGTTCTTGGCCTCTCTATTTATATATTTTTGAGAATGTCTATGATCAACCTAAACCATCCATCTCAAGATTGAGATGTGTGCTTGAAGATTAATTAAATTTTTGGAATTAAGTTTTTAATTATCCTCATCATGACATTGAAAGAAGGGGAAATTTAGAGGCATGGAGGGCATCATGGAAGGCATTGATGAGGCATGGGAGGCATAAATCCTAATATTTGTGGCATTTATGGCCTAGGGATGTCTTTCCAAGAAATGAGGTCTCTTAATGATTATATATTCAATATACATTTCCAAAAATAAGTATTCAACAAGTTTCCATGGAATTCTTGATTAGGCCTTGATTTGGGTAAATTATCTCTTAAGCATGATTAAGCACTTTATGCACAAATTACTCAAATTGATTAAAATGTCTTATTATTGGTCTAAAATTTGACTGGATTGGAATTGGAAGGTGATGTCAGATGCATTAGATCCGTATTCCCATTTAGGATGTTATTGATAACAAATAATAAAGGCATGTGTCTCATGTAAGAGGTTTGATAGGGAAGAGAAATCTAGTGCACCTAGGTGTAAATTTGGCATTTTGACTCAGCATGATCTGATAAAAGTTAGTTGGCCCATAAATTGCATTACCCCATTTAAGAATACCTTGGCCAAAATTGACACTTGAATATGTCAGTTTCACATTATTTAGCATTTTTTTAGTATTTTTGGGCTAAATTGTGCATTTTGGGTAGAAATTATCCAAAAGCCTGATTGGGGGTTATTGATGGCTAGATTTAGGTGTCTATAGGGGATACCGAAAGCAACTTCACAATTTGATAAAATCACTTTTGTACCTACATCTCTAACATCCTCCATAATATTCTCCTCAATAATTAGGGAAGGTATAAAATTTATGTCTTGAGTCCCAACCTTGTGCTTAGCATCAAGTATAAATTATGCCATCCCTCTCATGGGTGAATCTAGACTATTAGATGCAAATACCATGAGATGGGTGGGAAATGAATCCTTCCACCAAGAAGATTTCATATTTCACTTGGAGATTCGGTGATTCATAGACACATTACCATTTTAAAAAAACCTTTGACATCTAAAAATTAGTCCCTCATAATCAAGATTTTGAATCCAACAATGATCCTTAACTTTCAGCTTGATAGTATCTAGAAGGTCCTGAGAAATATTCATATAGACTAAGATATGCACAAAGGTAGTATGATGAAAGTTTGAACTAAAATTTTCCACCACATTTGACTTAGCCAAGGCACTCCTAATGGTCAAAAATAAATAATTAACTTAGAACTAAAGAGGAAGATGTAGTAGCCAAAACCAAATAGGCCTAATGGTGAGGGTTTCTAATAGAGGATTGAAACTAGGGAACCATGGCTTCATGAAGAGAAGATGTTGGTCCCAACTCTAGGCCTTATTTTAGAACACCTTATTTTGGTATTTTAGATAATCAAACACCATAATGAAAAAACCCCTAGCATAGGGGTAAATCTCCAAGCTATCAAACATAAATGGTTGTCATGAATTAGAGACCATTTATACAAAGTAGGTAGGGTTGGCCAGAACATGTTGAATCTATAAGTCAAACCCATGGCCATAAACCAGTATTAATTTTAAGTTCTAGTACCTTATCTCAAAAGATATTAAAGTCATGGTCATCGCATATCTCATGGGATTAAATTCCACCTTCCACGTTCTCTCCAGTTAGGAAGCTACTTTAGCGAAGGATTTGCCCCCACCCTCCATTACCTTTCCTAACCTTTCCAAACTCAAAGTGTTCTTATAAGTGGTGAAATTTGATGAATTAATGACATTATCATCAAATAAAGACCTTAAAAACCTCATCTATATCATTTATAATGCCTCCCCTACCTACTTAAGACTATAGAGTGGTTGTTCACCTACCAAACCCTCTACCCACTTTGTCGCTACCTTGACAAACTCTTCCACTGCCTTCCCTGAGAAAATAGTCACCAAGTTTAACACCCTAACACAAATCAACTTAGGATCCATTTCCTCATCTATTTTACCATATTTTAATTCCCTAAAAACAACTATTTTCTCCATAACATTTCTTTTTTTAAAGTACATAAAACAAAATAATTAAATAAATTAACTTAAAAAGTTTTTTATTGACAATGCTGAAAAATGGTTTTACAAGGATCCCATAACCTAAGTTAAAAAATAAAATAAATAAATACCACAAATAATAAAAATAACCTAGAGGCAAGACCAATAAGAACTAGGTTATCGAGACTAGATTGCATCAACAAAATAGAAGCAAAAAATACCCCAAACTTCAACAATCAATAAATAAAAGACCAAACTTAGGTATTAACCATCTCCTCCATGAAGATGACTACTTCCATTTATTATTTGAGTGATCTAATTTTGGTATTTAGGATGTCATATTACTTTTTATGGGTTTTATCTTCAATCATTTTATTTTTCATCTTGGTATGTTTACTTGGGCCATCTAGATGATCCTCAATATATCTTTTACCACTAGCATCTTTCTTGATTTATACATGCTTGATATTAATTAGCTTGGTCCTTTCCTTTTACTTATCCTTAATTATCCCCCATTCCTTCTCAACTTTTAGCTAGTAAAAAGTGTACCTAACAATATCTTCCTTCACCTAACTAATGACATGTTTGAAATGCAAGAAAGCTTCGTTGGCAGCTCTACTATGTTCCTCCATTTTTATTTAGAGATATTGAATAGATTTCTTAGAGTTTTTAAAATATCTAAGAAGATATTTAAAAATGTTGATTTATAAAAGTAGTGTTTGTTTAATTTTACTCATTCTATCCATAGGGGAGGCCTCCACTTGAGGAGTGTCAGACAATTTGATTCCTTGAAAGCTTTGCTTCATCTTGATAATATCCTTATTCTTCAAGTTTTGATCTTTCTTGTTGAAATCAATATTTTTGATCATTTATTCCTTCATACCCTTCTCTTTACCCAAGCTTCACTCCTTAATAAACCTTAAACTTGATATTTTCAAAAAATTAGGCTAGAGTTTCCTCATTATCATCTTCCTCATCATCAAGATTATCCTTTGAACTCTTGACTAACCTAACCATTCAACATTCCCTTCTTGGTTGCCATTATTCACCATGTTTAGATCAATTTTTGGAATGGCTAACTTAACCAATAGGAAAATAAGTTTTTGGTGAAGTAAATAGTCACTCCTTTCCTCTTAATAGTCCATGATGGTACTTTTTAAAGGCATTAATAGAAAAAAGGTAAGTTGATTTTGATATTGTGTCTAAAATATATAAAAAATAGGAAATGATGCAAAAGGATGACCATATACTTACCTTTAATCATCAAATACTTCATGAGATACAAAAAAATTTCTTCCCATAAAGTAGGTAAGCCTGTGCAAAGGTAGCCAACCTTGGGTTAGTGAATTATTAATTTTGGTTCAAAGAAACTTTAAACCAAATCCTTCTTCCTGATTCTATCCTTAAAATCCTTCAACCCATATATTGGCATACCTTTCACCACCTTATTACATTCCTCAGATATTTCCAATGTAAAACCCCTCATTCACACCACCATCTCAATCCATGCCTTCCTAATATCCAAAGACAAGCTAGGGTCACAACTACAAATTTTCTCAATGAAAGGAGTCAACTCACCTAAGTGAATCTTATTCAAAATTGTTTTGTGCTCTTTAATATTCATGCAAGGTAGAGTCTTGACTTTCACTTTAGATCCCCCATTTAAAATAGAAACATAAAAGCCTTCTTGTGTTTCAATAGTCCAGGCCTTCCCTACCTTTTTTAACAATGAGAAGAGACAAAAGTGATAATTTCCCCTAAAAGATAAAATAAAACCCTCTCACACACCTTGAATTAAATATATGTAATGGGTGAAGCTTAAAACAAGCCTCTCTCACATTCCTTGCACTATAATGATGAAATGACTGCTCACCAAGGTTGGCCACCTTTGTGGGGTGACATCTCATGTTGGGTTTGGTCCTATTTTTAATCTTTTAATTAAAAAAACATAGGATAACCATGGATCCAACCTATTTCAACAACCAACTAATTGTTTGGTTAGCTTCATCATTAACCAATATGCTAAAGTTAGTAGGTAAATCAACTAACTTAGTCCATATAGTAAAACTTTGACTAGCAACCCCACTATTTGCCAACCAATCAACATAGTGGTTTTCTTCTTTGTAAGTATGAACTATATTTTTAACCTCCAAAATATTCACGAGTTCATGATCATCCCTAATAAGATTGGAAATTAACCAACTTGGGGAAGAAACACCATTAAGGCACTTAATACTATTCATCGAATCCCCCTCGATGATAACATTCTTAATTTACAAGGGATAATTGGATACCCCACAAGGTCATTATGGATTTAGCCATGTGATTGGTTTGTTATCCCATGGGACTAGTGTAAGCCAACACCATGTCCCCCTGGAGTCTTGAATAACCCCCCTCCTCCAACCTCTCTCAGGTTACTTTTGTTTGTCTCATCAAAATTTAACTTGAACTAATATGCTAATGTTTTTTTCCATTTTACATGTTTCTTTGCAATCTTGTTATTGAGCACATGCTAATTTTTATATAAATTCAAGTTAAAATCACTGAGGATACCAATTTCCATAGTCGAATGTGGATTATAAAATGAATTAAAATAAGCTTACTAATTTTCCTTTATTATTTCTAGCAACTCTTCCCATAACCTCGAGAGCTTCCTATTTCCTATTATGAAAATTTCTAGCATGTCTCTCCTTTTACAAACCCCACAATTTGTGTGGTAGAGACAGTCTCCAAATTAACTCAAGAACTTAGGAGGACCGTGGAAGAACCCATTGAGAAATTAGATTAAACATTGAGTTGGGTCTGACCCACACTAGGTTGAAGATCAGAAGGATAAATTTTAAATTTTAGTTATAAAAGATCACTCTAAAATAAGGTGGTGTATTATCTCTAAATTATTCTCCCAAAGAGCACACATGTTAGGTATGGGTAATCATCTTTTCATAAGATTATCCATTGTGAGGATCTAGTCTTGAGTAGCTAGCTAGAAAAATAAGTTGACTTTGGGCATGAGGTTCTTAATCCATATAGAGTTCTTTAATAAACCTTTCTCCTTATATCCCATATCCATAAGATACCTCAATTTAACAATATATCCTCTGTGGTCTTCATAAAAACATATTATCTCATCTTCCTTCACCACTTGATAAATATGAATTCTCTTTAGATTTTGATTGAAAATCCTCATATGGTGGTTCATAACAAGGTCCTTTGTATCTAAGGTTAAGGTTATCTAGGCCTTTCCCATATCAACAATGGCCTAATAATCATTGAATTTAACCTTAATGGATATCTTTAAATTTTTATCAAACTCTTTCTATGGGGCTCTAGAGTTTAAGCGGTAGTCATAAATCCATGCATCATCACAAAAGGCTACCTTGTTCCCATCATCAATGTTTTATTTAACACCTGTGCTTTTTCGCTTTTGACCACAAAATTCCAAAAATATGAACCATGCATAGAGAAGTTAGAAGTGAGGAAAACATTTGCATTCCCTATGCCCATATATTTAGCCTTGATAGTCCTCACCCACAAAGAGTTTTCAGTCATAATCTTTCATTCCATCTTGGAAATGAAAGCTTCATTCAATCTAAATTAAAAGTCTTAATTTTTTGATGACATAAAAAATAATAAATTAAAATAATTGATTAATAAAATTATACTAATACTTACTTGCCCCGAGCATCTTATAATATTTTCATGTCATCATTGGCATACATTCTCACCTTGGCACTCCCCCATACGCAATATTTGTACTCATTTAGTGTTAGACAAAATGGTCAATCACTATCAAAATTAGGTGGAGAATATATATCCTACCTCAACACTACAAAAATCATCTTTTCAAGGCTTTTGGGGGTGGTATCTTATCATTTAAATTGGTGAGCATAAGATAGACAATCCTGTAAGGAAAGTGGCATCGAAGATGAAGATTTGTAATTGTATATAAGGTTAAAAACCAAATAAATTAAAATTTTTAATAAATTAGAAAATAAAATAAAAATAAATAAATAAAAAACAAATTAAAAAATCCTACAAATAAAATATAATAATATAAAATATTTACTTCCTTGGCTCCCTTGAACCAAGGAAAGTATGATGGGTCATCTCAGGTATCTCATCACTTGTAAACCATAAAAGTAACTTAGGATGTGGTACACATTTCAATTGTGATGTAAATTTGAATGTCAAGGCTCACAATGGGAGTAGTATTGATGGGCACAATACTCCTCTATATTTCATGTGGTCGCTTCACAAACACTAGTTCCACCACACCCCACACTATTTAATGCCCTTTTAAAAAATGAACTATGATCATAGGGTTGCTTGGTTTTACATGCATAACATTTTAAAAAATTATTTATATATTATATATCTTTCATAAATTTAAGACACTTAAATAAAGATAATTTAATAAATATGAAAAAAGTATGTTATTATTTTTTTCCTTTTCAAACATTCAAGAATTTTGGTACCATTTTTCATATGGTTTTTGTTTTCTATTTTTGGTAATGTTTTATTACATTTATATTTGTTATTTTTTGTAGGGTTAGACTATTTTTTCTACCTAATTTTTTGTTAGGGTTTAGGGTTCTTACCCATTGTTTTCCCTAGTGTTTTACTATTTGTTTTGGCTAAGGATTATTCTTTGTTGTTTTTACTCTGAAAAAATTGCTTTTGTGTGTTATTTTTGCTAGGGTTTCTACATACTAGTTTTTTAGGCTTTATGTGTTTGGGATTTGTACCTACTATTTTCCATAGGGTTTCTACTTATTATTTTTATTGGGGTTTATCCTTGTTTTTTCTAAGGTTTTGTTAGGGTTTTTACATGTTATTTTTCTAATGTTTTTGCTTATTATTTTGTGTAAAAATATTATAGAGTTTATAAATATTTTTTATATGAAATAAATATATTTGTTCTATGATAAAAAATGGTGTGTAAGCCAATTACATACCTCTCATTTTTTCTCCTTTGAATTGATCTTACTCTTCCTCCTCCTCCTTAAGGGTTCTATATAATTATTCTCCCCTTCTAACTCTAAAGTGTTATTGCTCCTCCTCCTCACCAGCTATACATAGTTAAATAAGTTAAAGCAAGAAGTATTGACTATTGGGGTTTATTTTACTCTGTATTTGGGTTAGATATGTTTGGTCCATTCCAGTATGCTATTATAAATATTCAAGTTTTATATTCAATGACCAATACTAGCCACCTTGCCATCATTGAAAGTCTTCTTTATGCTCATAGGCTTAGTGGTTCAATCTAGTTACAAAAAGGTCTTATTAATTCAATCCCTGTACCTACTGAATGGAAACTTGACTAGCTAAAATATGTTATGACTAGAGAAAAACACCAATCTAACATTGTTCATCATATTTATGGAAATAAAGTCCATATCTTACCTAGAATTTTCTCCCATAAAATCTCTTCTAAACATAGAGAATCTCCTAGGAATAGAATTTCTAGTCAGTCTAATCAATGTACTAAAAAAGAAACTTGTTTGTAGAAATTTAAGATGAACAGATTAATCAAGGAGAATAAAAATTTACCCCTTTATCTATGTCTTCTTTACCCAAAGGTATAACTCTTGATTTCTATAAGGAAGATGATATTACCTTATATAGAGGTGGAAGATGGCCTCCTATGAAAGGTTATCATAAGTCAGAAGAAAGAAACATTTATTAATTTTCTTATGCTTTTCAGCCTATTAAAATAGAATATAAGAAGCCATCCAATGAATTCATAAATAGAAGCTATGTTTCTTGATTCAATTCTCATTTTCAAGATAATTTTGATTATTTATATCTAGATGTTCAATAGATTAGAAAATCCTTGGGAGCTGTACATTCTATGAATGATTCTTTAGCCTTTGTTAGAAATTTTGTTAAAGCAGTCCATGAACATGTGGATAAGTGTTTGAATATTGTTTATGCATTTAGTGATAAAATTGATAATATTCAGAGTTTTGTAAATATTATGTCCATAATTATACATAACATAGATGATAAATTTGACCAGCTTCTCCAAAGTGTCTCATGGCTTGAACAAGAAGAAAAAATAACACAAGATGAACCATTAGATTTACCTAAAACCTCTAATTAAATACTCAAAACATTAAATTTTGGTCCTAGGATAAATGTAAAAATTGTTTAAAACCATAAAGATAAGGCCGGTAAAGCCACTGAAAAATCACAATCTATGATGCAAAGAGATTTTTTACCCATCTAACCATGGTATCTAAACATCTATGATGATATCTTAGATCATTACCATGAGTTAATAAGTTGTTTTAATTATTTTGAATCCATAGCTATAACTAGAGGGATGGATAAAGCCACTATTATTGGATCAATAACTAAGTATTTTTGGGGTGTTATTGGATCTTGGCAGGATAATCTCAATGAGTCAGAATAAAATTCATATTTCTTTAACCAAGTTTCTCCCATAAAATCCCTTTATAATTTTATTATTTAATAATTTGTGCCACTAATGAAACCCAAGCATCATGAATAATTTAAGTGGCTTATGTGCACAAAGCTATATGATATTTCCCTATTTGAAGATTTTGATAACCAATTTAGGAAGCTAACCTATTATACTAAATGTTATCATTCTACTATTGTCAAAATGCATTTTATAAATGTTTTATCCTAAAATTTAGTAGATATGTTTACTTACAACTTAAAGGATTAGTTATTGAGCAATGTGTACTAACTGATATCATTGATTTTGCTCGACATTAAGTCCTGACTCTTATTTTTGATACTAAGGCTATTACTAAACTTGACAGACATCAAGCTAGTCATCTTGCACCCAAATTTATTGAGATAAATCCTTGTGGAAGTAATCAATATATAAATAAACCCAAGCATCAATTTAATTATAAGAGTCTTACTTTTTATAAATGTTATTTTTCATGACATGACACTCTTATGCCTAAACATACCTTTTTGCATCCCCAAAAGTTCCCTCATCGTCAATCCAAGAAAATAATTGATTATATTTTATACCAACCTAGTCATAAATCCCCTTTTATTAATGTAAAAATATTATTTTTAAAGCTATTTATTCTTGTAATGTAATAGCATAGTGGGATGTTGTTGATGAAAATGAATATGTATATGATCATGATGAAATCCATGAACCTGTTATAGAAGAAGTTGAGGATGAATATGAAGTCCTAAATGGATATGATCTAGATGAGTCAGATGCTTTGGCTGATGAGTTTGAAAAAGAAAGTCTTGCCTTAATGCAGAGACCTTGGAAACCCTCTGGAGAAAGAAGTTCTAGAAGTAATACCAAAAGAAGAGGAAGGAGTCCTTTAATAACTCCTTTCCAAGAATAGAAGAGGAAGAAATAGACATTCAGGAAGAGGTAAATAGCCTACACATTATATTAAACCTCCTACTATTAGACCTCTATGCCTATTACCACTAGCATTTCTAATTTTTTAAAGTTAGTGATAGATGGGTAAAAGATAATTTAGTTTGTCACTCCTAGATGAAGAAATTATAGTCAAATATGCACTAACATGGGATGAAGACCCATACACATAAGATGTTCATGAATAAGAAATATATTATGTAGAAATAGAAGCTTATGAATGGGAATCTCATTAATATATAATGAGATAGGGAGAAAAATTTAGTTGGGAAGAAGGAATTCATCCTTATAGACAATGTCCTAAATGATTGGATCTTGCCAAATGTAGATTGGTATGTTCAAACACACCAGTGCCTATGGAAATAAAGACTTCATGTATTTCTCAGTTGATAAATGGTAAGTATGCCTAATTTATTTTAATTTAGATCAATAATAAGTAGATAGATGCTCATATAGATACTAGTGCATTTATTTCTTTTTGTAAGATAGATGCATTAGATTATTAGGAAGAATTATAGGAAAAACATTGTTATAAGTCCCTAGATATTCAAGGATATGGGTTTACGTGTAATAAATAAAAATATTAGGAACCCATGATAGCTCAATATAGAATTTTTTATGTGATTTCTTTGACCATGATCAGTTTCTTGTAGACTGTCTACTAAGATGAGATTTTATTGATCAATGTTATCTATATGGAATTACACCTAATAGTGTTTTTTTAACCATTAATAGAGAAAGAATTAGAGCTCCTATGCTAGTATATGCCACCAAATAATATTTTAGTGGAACAAATATTATCTAGAAACCAACTAATCTCATCCTTGAGAAAATTGATGAAATATGACATAAAATAAAAGAATGTGTTTATTTCAATGATCCAGATAAAATTTGGAACAAATCCATGCCTAGCATGGAAATAAACCTGGTAGAAGGAAAATAGATGAAGATTGGAAAATAGATTCCAATCACAACACATGATTATTAGGACAAGGAAAAAGCCATAAAATAATTATTATATGTTGGTTACATAGAGCCTAGTATATCCCCTTATTGTAGCTATGTTTTTATGGTCAATAATCATTCTGATCAAAAGAAAATAAAATAAAATATGGTGATCAATTACAATCCATTAAATGCCATTACTCTTCCATATCCATATCCCATTCCTGATAAATCATATCTTTTATAAAAGGTTGCAAGTTGTAAATATTTTTTCAAATTTGAGTATAGGTCAAGCTTCTATCAAATCAGAGTTAAAGAGAAAGATAGGCCAAAGATAGCTTTTAATTGTCTATATGGACATTTATAGTGGAAAGTTATTCTATTTAGTCTTATGAATGCTCTTGCTTATTTCCAAAGTTTCATGGATGAAATCTTCATGAGTATGTCAAATTTCCTCTATTTTTATATCGATGGAATCCTAATTTTTAGTCGAACACTTGAATACCACTTACAACATTTGAATAAGTTTTATGACACTACCGTGAATTATGGAATAGTCTTATCTGAGAGTAAAATACAACTTTGATAGATAGATTGCAAATTAATTGGCATGGAAGTTAAAAATAGTAAGCTAAAGGTCTAAGGACATATTAAATATAAAATTATTGAATTCCCAGATAAATTAGAAAGAAATAAATTCAAGCTTTTTTTTCGAATTCTCAATTATGTAAATAGTTTTTATGCTGATATTAGTATTGATAGATTTTGTTTGCAAGATTTGCTTAAGAAGAATCCTAAGTATATATGGGATGATGCACATAAAAAGGTAGTCTAGGTTATTCAAAATAAGGTTGTTAATCTCCTTGAGCTTCATGTACTTCTTATAGATAAATTTTTACTACATATTGATGCTTATGATATTTCTTGGGGAGGAATTATTTATTGTATAGAAAATAAGGAATATGTGTGTGAATATGTTATTGGTGTTTTCTTTGATGATGTCAAGAAATGGATTTCTTTTGATAAATAAATCTATGCTATAAAAAAGTGTCTAGAAATATTTTCTCTCAGATTGATGCATTTAAAACATTTTGTAATTAAAATTGATTATACTAGATTCCTAAAATTTAATGAGAAGGACCATGGCATAAAATATGGAAGAGGTAAATATGTCTATTGGGAAGAATATTTCAATAGATTTTATCTATACTTCTCAACATATTACAGGTCAAGAAAATATTGTTGTAGTTTGGTTGAGTAGGAATCCTACTCTTGCATGTATGGATCATCCTCAAGGTCCTCAAAAACCACAATTTTCTTTTAATATGGTCAAATGTGTCAAGTTTTATATTTTATCTCTCCCAATTAAAACAAATATATTTAGATATGGAGTTATAATAGAGTAATAACACAAAATTTCTAGGCATGTTGCTGAAGAGTTGATCTTATCAAAAACCTACAATATTGAATCTTTCAGCCTTCATTATCATTTGGTAATTAAAAGACTTAATTATGAATTATTGGTCCAAAAATTTATTGATCTTATTTATAGACCTAATTACAGATGGAGTATAAATATTTAAATGAATATTTGAAAAGGTTTATAAATTTATGTGGTCCTCCAATTCTTTGACTTCAAGGTCCACATCCAAATGAAAGGACAATTGCTTGTATTATATTAAGAAGAAGATTAGAATGGGATTTAGAAATGCAAACCTACATGAACTCCCATAATACTCTTCATACTCCTTTTTTATAACTATAATTTTAATTTAAGATTACTTGTAAATTTATACCAATATCTACATGAGACATTACAAGAGAAGCTAGAAGATTCCTATTCGAAAGACAAGGTTCTAACCAATGGGACCCAAGAAGTTCATCCTCATCTGATGAAGATAAATTATTAACATATGTCTATGACTTTATTGATTTGATAAATAATTCTACTTAATCAACATATTCTTAGTGTGCATCTCTTTATTGAGTGCATCCCACTTTATGTCAATTTTATACAATATTCCTTGTTAATGGAGTTTGCTTTTTTGAATGGGAATATCTTTATAGTTATAAAGTAATTGGATGTGATAGATAATATTGGCTAGTAAGATCTGATAATCCTCACTCTATTGATATAAATAAATAACTAAAGAAGCGTAGTGGGCATCTAGAGTTCATCTTGAGTCCTATCTTGAGTTCCATTCTAGTCTGAAGAATTCAGTAATATTATAAGAAGTACCTCTGGAAAATCTTATTTTTAGTAATTAAGAATCTATAACCATTCAATCATCAACATCCATCGATGTTTTCTATAATTCATACCAAGATCCTGATGAAGTCTAATCCATTTAGTAACTAGTCAGTTTGTTAAGATTCAAATCAATAATAAGCAAATAGATGCTCATGTAGATATTGGTACATCTATTTCTTTTTGTAAGACAACTGTATTAGATGATTAGAAAGAATTAGATGAATATTATATAAACATAATATTTTCAATCTTTATAAATTACTAATGCTTTCTCTCTTGTAGGAACCTGTCGAGTTTTAATCTCTCTAAGTGCACGCCTTAAAGGGTGCACTGGGAAATGGGTTGGCAAACTATTAGTGCTTCACAATATTGTTGTCCCCTATACTACCAATTGTTATCTACATAACCTTCTCCCATATACTTCCTTAAGCCTTGCCTCCTCTCTTACACACTTTGCCAAATAATTCATTGCCTTACTTGGCTCCTTCCTAAGCCTAAAACGCTTTTTGATAGTTTACATTACACTGTCAGCTTGGGTCGACGCTGTACCCAAATTATTAAAATGATGTTATGGGTCTAGGTCAAATTTGGCTGACCTAGATTGGGATCTAACTTATTTTTATCATTTAACAATATGGAGTTGATTGGGTTGACTCTATCTGCTAAACTTTTAGAAAGGTTTAGGGTTAGAATTAAGTATATATACACATTCATTTTGCTATTTTTGAGAGATAGGAGTTAATTATTCATTTGTACTTCTTTGCAAGCTACTCTTCCACCATTCTACTTGAGGAGTTATTGCTTATGGTTTATACTTGGAGAAGAATCTTATCTTGTGGAAAAGTCTTGGATGCATAAGCCTTTCTTAGTGATCCTTAGAAACCATAACAATCTCTTACTCTAATATCCCTAAATTTCCCTATTTATCACTAATTTTATCAATTTTGGGATAATTTTATTCTAAATTTACCCTAATTTACATATTTTTTGTAATTTGGCATGATTCCCCCTGTTTCCATCATTTTCCTATTTATAACTAATTTCCCTAATTTCGTAAGTTTGGTATAATTTTATCAAGTTTGGCCTAATTTTACTAATTTTGACCAAATTTTAATATGATTTTCCTAATCTCCATACCTTTCAATAATTTTTGTAACTTTCTTTTATTTCCCCAATTTCTCTAATTTTTCCTATTTGTCATTAATTTTGTCAAGTTTGGCATAATTTACTCTAATTTTCCCAATTTCTATTATTTTTTATAATTTATCCAATTTCTATTATTTGTCACTAAGTTCCCTAATATTAGTTCGGCATAATATCATCAAGTTTGGTCATTTTTACCTCTAATTTTCCCATGTTTCATTAATTTGCATGATTTTTCCTAATTTGTTTAATTCCTCTAATTTTCCCTATTTATCACCAATTTCCCTAATTTCATAAGTTTGGATTAATTTTACTCTAGTTTCCCTAAGTTTCACTATTTTTTTTCTAGTTTCACAATTTTCCTAATATTTTAACTAATTTATCTCATTTTATCAATATGCCACTAGATTTTCTAATTGACTCTAAATTATCCCAATTGTCTACAATTTTACACTTATTTTCAAAACATAAATCTAATTTCCCTAATTTTATAATGCCTTTCATTATTTTATGTGATTCCCAAATTTAATTTATTTACAATAATTTATACTTAATAACATATATTATAAACAATAATATATATCTTCTAAATTAGTCATTTGGTAATATATAACTAGGAAAAATAAAAAGGAAACAATATACTTTCCTTCTTTTCCACCAAAAATGACACACTGCTAGTCTTTTTCCTTCACACTCTTTCTCTCTTTCTCCTCTCCAACACTAGAAATGACACTTAGGAAATAAAACAACACTTGCAAAGGGTTATATAAGAGCTTAACACGGATCAAAAATAAAATATGATGATGCAAAGGGGCATAAATTTAGCACAATTTATATCACTATTTTGCACCACCTTTGCATCACAATATCTTTCTATCATAGAAAAAACCCAAATCATAAAATGACACAAAATTGATCCATTGAGTGGCCTAAATTTCATTTCATGTAGTATTGTTTGAGTTGATTTATAAGGACTTATAATTCCTTCATGTTTCTACATGTGAATTAAGGCACATTGTAGTTCTCATGTATCAAAAATGCATTTATTTTCCTCGCATTATAAAGGGTACCTAACATAACCTTGTTGTCAAGACCCTCTTGATGAATTTTTTGTCTCATTTTTTACATGGCACACTTTTTTTAAATAGAAATACTTATGAACTTTTTTCAAGTGGTGGTTTCATAAAAATATACATGTTTCTTTGTGTTCTTGTGTTATTATTGGTTAGAGTCATTTTCCACTTCCATTGGTACTATTCCTTAGTGATCCTATTATGTATTTTCAACACATCATATTTATTGACAATATGATAGTCTCCTTGTGGTAAGTGACTTATTTCATCCCCAACATTTTTTAACTCTTTGGTGTTTGAGTAGTGGATTTGGACCACTTGTATAGTTTATTTTAGTAATTTTCACAAAGTGTTCACTCTCATCCTCCACAACCATGTTTGAGTGTGGATAAACCCACTTTGTATTATTGTGGATCCCTCCTTTTTTTAGCAAATATCATCTTCATAATGGATTTTTCAATAGATTAATAGTCTCCAATTGAGTGTGGTTCTTGTTATAATGTCCCCAATGTTTTGTTTGTCTACTTTTATCTTCTTTTAGGATCTATTAAAGGACTCTTCCATCACCAAAAGTGATATCCTTGTAGTGATTCTCATGTTTTAATGTCATCATAGATACATTTTTTTTGTATTTTCTAAGATATTTTATCCACTTCACCCAATCCACATTCTAACATGGGATGTTTTTATATTAATTTCTTAGGGTGTTGTGTGCAGCTAACTCTTTTAGGTTGTCCTTGTGGCACATCTCAACATATAATTTTTGAAATAATTTAGTGGCGTATTAGCTTTCCTATAACACATTTTGTGATGGATTTAGCCCATCTAGTGCACCTTTTTAAATTCTTGGATCAATCCATCATTTTTAGCATATTACTACATTAATTTATTATGTGTTGTACTGATTTAACTCTCTTGGGAGTGTTTTTATACTAATTTCTTGGGGTGTTATGTGTAGCTCTCTTGGGTGCAATTTTGGCACATATCAACATATAATTTAGAAACTCTTTATTGGTGGTTTATCCCACCTAGTGCACCTTTTGTGATGGATTTAACCCATCTAATGCACCTTTATTTATTTTTGGATCAGTCTATAGTCTTTAAGTATATTAATTCACTACTTTATTGTGTGTTATAATAACTACCTAGGTAACCTTGTAACACATATTAGTGCCTTTAGGCATTTACACTAATTTCACTACTTTTTGGAGAGGCACTTATTGCATGTTTCATTTTTTACATGGCATTTTTTTTAATCATTGAACATGAGTACCTCATTAGGATTAGTTATCAGGACCTATTTCAAAGGATTCTAAGTCTCCTTTTTTAATATACCTCCCAAGTTGCACGTAGGGGCATTTGGTGCAATATAATATATAAACCTAATATTATTTAATTTACAATAGTTTTATATACTAATTCTAGATAATGTATAATTTCCTAAGCTTAGAGTAGAGATAAAGGATTACTTATATGCTAGATAATAAGGTATCACCATTTCCTAGGCCAATTAAAATTGCCTAAATTTTGGCCAATGATAGAAGGGGGATATATCTTATACTGATGATAGAATACTATTATCTCACCCTGATGATTCATGAAGTGTGATCCAAAACATTAATTGACAAAAAAGTTACACAAGTTTAACAAGAAATACTCATTTTACTTCATGAACTACATAAACAACATCTCTTTGAACTATATCTTAGTTTAGCTATAAATACCCACTCTATCTATGCATTTTTATAGTGAATATCTATGGATGAAGATCCATGGTTGAGATCCATGAATGCAATATTCTATTTTCACCACCATTATTTTGAGGAACATTAAGATATGATCTATGCTAAAGAGGTCATATTGGGTGAGAATATCTTTTGATTTTATTATCCAATTTCAACACTTCTTACATTTTAGTTCTTTTCAATTCTCCAAGTAATTAAGTAGCGTTAAGATAAAATAAGTAGAACTTCTTTAGAGGTTGTTTTAGTTGTAAAACATGAAATTTACATTATATATTTTGACTATGGATGTAATTAAAACTATGTAATCAACAATACATTATTTTTGGAATGCCTGATGGGACCAAAAAAAGACCTCCATTTAAAATCATAAGCCTTACATTGTGAATTTTGTCTAATTCTAAGATTTTGGTGGAATCTTGGAGATAAAATTTAACCAAGATTTTTTTTGTAATCCACTTTGTGACTCTGCTAGCTAACAAAGCCAATATCTTATGAGAAAGATCCAATCAAGGTTCATTACTTAAAATAATAGAGGTTGTGATTCTACTTAGTTTTTGCAATGACCTCTACACATGAGAACTATATCTATGACAAGATATTAGTCACCACCACAAGTGACATTCTCATTAAATCCTATAAGATGATATATATCCATATTGATTACATTATTACAAGGAAATACTATGGAAATTCCAAGGGTTGATACTTTTTCTACTCAAGACTTTAAGATATCTATCCATATCAATTAAATTTATAGTAGTGAAATGATATTATTGTCTCAACATTGAAAGCACATTTACATTATTCAAGTGTTGTATTTATTACTCCTATATGTCACATTCAAGATGTGGTAAATATTTGTGTAGTTTTCCATATTGTAGCTCCTAAGGTAAATATAATACTACTTGAAGAATATTTCAAAGGCAAGGCTTTAGATTAGTTCTAAACTTTGACACCAACATCAATTCTAGATTGGGATGAATCAGGGAGATTACTATATAAGTAGTTAAAGGAAAAATGAGATAACTTACCTTTAGTGGAGAAACTTAAAATAACACCCATGAAGTCCTTTCTTGATATCAACATCAGATTCAAGAAGACATGCACAACAATACCGATTGAGGTATTCCTTTAACATTTATGAATTTCTCATATTATTTAAAATATTTGAATCAATAAATAGATATCATGATTGATTATATGGGAGTGATATTAAATCTTCATAATACTTATGATTTATTTGTGATGAAAAAAAATAGTCTCATAAAAGTGGGAAACATATCTCCCATACTTGTTATGTCTCTTTTCCAAAAAAACCGTGACCTTTTCAAAGTTCATCAATTCCTATATATATTGGTCATGAATCAAATTTATAAGCCTCATAATATAGTATATGATAAAATATATCCCATTTAGTAAGGGTATGGTTATCATTAGGATTTACATGTTCCTAATATAACAATCCCATCTCTATATCCTCCACCTCAATATCAAAATGAGATGAATGAATTTATGAATGTCTTGAGGGGAATTTTAAAAAAACTAGTGACTAATAAGAAGTAAAGTTCCCATAATATTCCAAGAATAGTTTTTGAGAATAATCAATGCTATCAGCCTAATATATATCCATAAGTTACACTTCCTTTTGTCCCCAGTAAATCAAAGGTTTCAACAAGGCAAAATCAACCAAAATAGAACTAAAACCATTATCCTAGTGGAGAATAATCTAACATATGCATGTGTCATTTGGTGATTTTTCCTAAATATAGAATAGGATCCATGTAATTATGCTTTGTATCAAGATCAAGTGTTGATTCCATTAGATAATCTAGGCCAACCCTCACAAGATTGGGTTAATGTTCCAAACTCCTCTCCTTTAACAAGTGAGAATGTTATGGCTTGTTGGGAAGATATTAATTTTTGTGATTTAAATAAAAATTCATAAGATATTACTAGCCTCAATTTAATTAAATATTACTAGATCTAAATATACATTGGCTGACACACAACTAATATAAAATCAATATCAACCTAGTGTTCATGCATTGCTTTCAAATTGAAACAAGATACAAATTCTAAAGGATTTCAAGAGAAAAACTATACTTCAGGCTAAACAAAAGATAACTAGAATTTTACCTAGGCAATAATTGTGAGAATCCCCATGTGACTGGTGGAAAGACCAAAGAAATATGGTTTGGTTACTCTTCCCTACAAAAGCTTATTATGTCAAAACAATTCACTGTGGTTGAATTGATGAAGATAACCCATACAAATATAAACACATGGGATGATTTATTGATCCAAAGATAGAAACATCTATTAAAATAAGAATTAAAGTGGTACAATGGAGGTGTATACACATAAATTAACATTTATCACTAAAACAATGCACTTTTGACACTCCTTATGCACAACTAACTCATTCTTAATTCCATTATACTTGAAAATGATTCCTTCACTTTTAAGCATATGACATATTCCTACAAGTAAATAATGATCATAAAATGTCCCTATTTCTCATTCTAAACAGCTCAAACTTACCTTCTTATTGTTCTACACTTCCAACTTAACTTTATTTGATCCTCATATAAGGTTGATTCTTCAAGACAATCCATCTTGCTAGTAGTGTCTAATTACACTGGATGTATCCTTCCGAAAAATAACAATGAGTTTCTCAAATTTCAAATTCACTTAATGGGTCATCCCACACATTTTTAAAGTCACATTTGAAGGAATTCTAATATGATCACTAAAAAGACAAAAATTTCAAGCCATATTTATTTAGTATAGGCTCATATGATTGAAAAGAACCAGGATATCTCACTTTAAATTGAGAGGAAATCATCTATTCTTCCCAACTATAAGTCCACAAAACCCTAGTATCCCTGAGCCAAGTTGGAATACACAACTAAGGTCATAGGTCATTATTGAAGAACTTAATCATACCAAGATTACACTCACATATAGCATTACATTATTCTTTTAGACACACCACCGTAGCATGTGAGAATTACATGGATTTTGATCATTCTTTGGAGTATTGGTATGTATGTAGACTCAACACAAGGAGTGTTAAGTTCAAACACAAATTTATCCATTAACTCCCCTTTCCTCTTTATTTTGTCTTATCCTCATGACCTATTGAGCTATGGTTCTAAGTGAAGAAGAAGTCATATAATGGCTTCTACACTAAATTACATAAATCCAATCACACATACATAGTCAATAAGTGAAGGCACACACGTCTAAAATTTCATAGATTTCTAAAACCCTAATGAATAATGGTGTTCCCTAATAATGCTGACACAAGCCTCCCCTATTTGATTCCAATGGCCTTATCCCATATTAAAGTGAAGTCCTATTCTTGATTCACAACATCATCATACAATCACAATAATATTTATAGTTTGCACTTACATTCCTACATCATTTATTTCCAACTAAGACGTATGTATTTGGTACTTTATATTTTAGCATATTTTTATATTTATCAAGTTTAAAATAAAAAATGCTTAATTTATGCTTATTTTATACATTTTTATTTTAACAACAATTTGTGTAATTATAATTAAAACTCTCTTAATCTCCAAATTTGATAAAACATTCTGGTGAACCTAGTTATTGTTGAACAAACTCCTAGATACCCTAGGATTATCCTTCACTCTAGCATTCCCATTAGGATTAAGTGTTACCAATTTTCTAATTTTCATAATAATCATGATAATAATGACTTAATCTATATATCATTTTTTAATTGAATTTTTTTTAGTAGTTTTTGCATGTAGTTTTCCATTAATATGCAAAATATTTAACTTGTGTATAGGTCTATGGATTCATAATTTGAAACAAAATATAAAATATAATATAAACCAAAACCATAATAATTAAAAAATCCATGTTACTTATTGTTACAAGGTTTAGTTGGAGTTTCCATCTATTATTACTCAATGTTAAAGGCCCCAGTTGCTTCTTTTTATTTCTCCTTCCCATATACCTCTTTATTACCTTAGATATCATCCCCCCTCTACCATTTTCCCTAGGCTGATAGTAGATCTCAAGGTCCATGTTTTAATCACTAAAATAGGTCAGGATCCCCATCATGGAAGGCAAGATGAAAGAACTCAAGGATTTAATATCATTGATCAATTTAATAACACAGTGACAAAGATATTCATTTTAGACTTTCTCCAACAATCAAATATGTATAAGAATATTTTATATACAGAATAACGTGACACTATTGATTCATAAAATGTGAAACAAAATTATGTTGCTTCCATCATTAACACATTGCAATGGGCATAAGAGTCTATATCTTTTTTAAATGAATGTCTGCTACCAAAATACATGAATAATCAATATTTTCCTTTATACATTTATCTCATAATTGATGACATGAGGGTTAAGTGAGTCTTAGCTGATAATGGTTCAAGTTTGAAAAATTTCAATATTTTATTCCTTATATTTTTCAATATACATGCTAAAAATTTGGACCATTTGGATATAAATGTTAGAGGATTTGATAATATTCATCACAAGGTATTGGAACATATAACCTTAAATCTCACATTGGGTCCTAAAACTATTACTACAACATACCAAGTCATTCCAAATGATCTTAATTATAGCATTTTTTGGGAAGACCTTAGATTCATGATATGCAAGCCAAACCTTCCTCTTTACACACATGTTTAAATTTGAGTTGTCAAGGGAATATATACACATGTGCTATGGATCATGAACCATTTAAGTTTTTTTAGGTAATTGAATATACATAAATTTATGTTACCCATATGTATTTTTCTACTTAGATGATGATACAACCTACTATTCATAGTTATATATTGACTCTTACAATTACATAGGAAGCCCCTTCACCTAATGATGCAAATGAGCAACAATATGAATTTGGTTTAACCTATTTACAAAAGATGGATTATATAGGATAGGGACTAAGGAAGCATGTGTAATGCATTATTCATTCTATTAAGGCATCCACTTATAAAATCAAACAATGCCTTAGTTATACAAATCATTCACACAATTCAAACTCTTTTACACCTACCAATGGACCCATAATTTTTTAGTAAATCTATTCAATAGGTTAAACACTTAGTCAATCATATATCTACATTATCCATGCTATATCCAAATATTATTGATGACACTACTTCACTAAATCCTTTGACACTAGATGAATTTACTAACAATGAATATTTTTTAGAATATATAGGAGCTTATGAGGATATCGCTTCATTCTATCATAATAATAGGTTTCCTCATTCTAAAAATGCTGATGCATATTTTGGAAATTTTGATAGTTCACCAAATGATCTATAAGATGATAATTTTGGTACCATCCATACTACATATTATTTAAAATATATATCTACATTTCTAAATGAGGAGACAAGTGAGTTTAACTATGGAACAAATATAGATTAAAAAAAATACTTTTGGCCGATGCACTTAAGAATGATGAAGATAAAACAGTAAGGTAAGAATTACATGATTCCCTTGAGATATTTTCTTGGGAAATTAATCCTTTAGTTTAAGTCCATCGAATAACACTCTACCTAGATTCAAAACCAATCAAATATAAAATACACAAAATGCATCCAAAATTTGCATTACTAGTTAAGGAAGAGATTCAAAGATTGCTCGATGCAGGTTTCATTTGAATAATAACTTATCTAAAATGGGTATCTAATATTTTGTGAGTAGTAAAACCTAATGAGAATAGTTGAGGTTGTTAATATTCCAGATATTTAAATAATTCTTGTCTAAATATTATCTCTCACTACCCAACATTGACAGGATATGAGAAGCTATCATTCATGGATGGCTTTGATGGTTAAACTGAAATAAGATTTTTTTAGAAAGATCAAGAAAAAAACATCATTTATCACACCATGAGGTACCTTTTTTATATAGTGATTCCTTTTAGATTTAAAAATGTTAGAGTTACATATCAATGAGTCGTGACACATATTTTTTCATGATCTCATTCATAAGATAATTGAGGATTATGTGGAGGATTTACTCACAAATTCAAAACAAAGACATGATCATGAAATTTATTTATGAAAAATATTTGAGTGATTATGCTAGTATAATTTGCATTTGAATCCAAAAAAGTGCATTTTTTGGGTAACATTAGACAATTTGTTAGGTTTTCTTATATCTAAATGAAGTATTGAAGTTGATCCTAAAAAAGTCAAAACTATTATTGATATGCCTCCACCTCAAGGGTTGAATCAACTCTAATATTTATAAGGTAAAATTAAAGTGATACGTTCTTGTATTACTTAATTAACAAATAAGACACATCACTTTATAATATTACTCAAAAAATTTGCAAAGTTTGAATGGGACGTTAAATATCAGGAGAGTTTCAAGGTAGTTAAATGATATTTGTTGAATCCACATATTCTCACGCCTCTGATCCCAAATAAACCACTCTTGTTATACATTTCAGCTATAGATCATACACTAGGTGTTTTTTTATCACAATATGATGATGATCATAGATATCATGCCATATATTATAATAGTTACACACTCATTGATTACGAACAAAATTACACCATAATGGAAAAACTATGTTTTCCTCTTGTATTTGATACACAAAAGCTTCAACACTACATGATTAATAATGAGATCGAAGTTATTACTAGAGTAAATATGTTAAAGTTTCTCATGCCAAAAAATATTCTATCAGGGCACATAACATAATGGGTAACGTTACTTATGGAAGTTGATGTAGATATTATATTTCATAAATTAGTAAATGGCTAATTTATCACATAAAAGTTAGTTTTAGCTCCACTCTAGGATATAAAACCACTCAATGATACTTTTATGGATGATTTCATGACATATAATACCACTAAGGACACCTAGGCAATGTTTTTTGATAGTTAAAAATGTGCATTAGGTGTCCTTATTAGTCCATAAGGAGAGCCTATGCCATTTGCACAAAGATTGGGCTTTTATTGTAAAAATAGTATAATAGAGTA
>JARHVA010006973.1:600000-632500 GCA_037957365.1 Torreya grandis | reverse complement strand
GAGTAAAATCAATGTGTCCTTTGGGTTTATCTACCCTTTTAAGGAGATTTCATGCAAGAAGAATTTGGTGAAGATGGTAAGAGGGGTATAATGCATAGTTTTGGCTTGCTCTTGTGTTCAAATATGGTCAAAATTCTAGGGAAATCCATCAAGAGTGAGGGCTCATTTAAAGTTATCAATGATTTTCAAACTTTCACTTTAACTCTCACTAATTACTCTTGGTTTTTTGTTTGGGAGACTTGGGCCCCCCATTAGGCTCAAGATTACTATAGACTCCCTAAATAATCCTTACTTACATAGTATCTATAAATCTTTATGGAATATTTTTCTAGATAGTTTCTTTGTGGATCCTAGGTGGATTCCTTTTCCAATTTGTTTTGTGGATTCCTTCATGGACTTTAGGGAATAACAATACCTAGGATACCTGGGCTTCCCTTGTGTCCAAGCTAGTCCTAGTTCTAGTCTATAACCAATATATTTAGGTTTGGGGGTTCAATCATAACACCTTTTATTTTAAGTCTCTCTACAAGGTTAGGGTTCCTTTTGGGAATCCATTGGTTTTCTACCATCTTGTTTAGGCCTATTTCAAGGACTCTTTTGTTGTTGTTGTTGTGTTCATTTTTTAGCCTTGTTGGATTTGGGTCCTTAGGGGACCCTAAAGTTTCTCTTTATACCTTATGAGATATTATTTTTAATCCTATTTATTTGGATCCCTCTATTAGTATTGGGTCCTTTAAGGATCTTGAAATTTGGCTTTATTTTTTATGGGTGCTTATATGGTTGTTTTCGTGGTTGTGGATTCCCCATAGAATCCTTCTCATGACTATACCATGAATCTTTGAGAGTGTATTTATTATTTTGGTGAATATTTTTGAGGATTTAGGTCCCCTTCTACCTAAGGTGGGTTTCAGGTGCTTGTTTTCATGAGTGACTCTTTTTTTGAGCTTCTTTTGTGATATCTATGAGAGACCCAAACCTCCTATTGTGTCTGGGGTTGTACTCCACACAAACTTCTAAAGGTGGGTTTATATTAATCAAAACTATCTTATTTTTAAATAATTCATTACACATGATTTAAAAATCACCTCAAAATAGGGAGCATATATATTGGATTGTCTAGATAGGAAAAGATAGTTTTGACTTAGTTGATTAGAATGCATACCTAGAATTTACCCAGATTGTAGTTTTAGATAACAATGCTCCATTCAGACAAGGGTGCAGACTAACCATGCATAAATAATTATTTTTTTATCTCAATATTCATAAAATAGTGATTTCTAAATTTATTAATATCATAGGCAATTACATAATAGTTTGTAACATGCATACATAATTATTTTAGATGAATACTTAGGTTTGTATTATATTTTTTATTAGATTTGGGTAATTCATGTGTGGCATGTGTTCTATAATTCATCCAAGTATTTTTATCAAATAATCACATGATATTACTTGATTTTATAATCTATATACATCCAAATATTAAATTGGGGGCATGTGTGCAACACATGACCAAATTCTTGTGTAGTTTTGCATCAATTTTGTAGAAGGAATGACAATTGATGTAATTATATATGTTGTATAATTCGTACTTATATTATGATATTTTTTCACTAAATTTTCATCATTTTTAAACTAATTTTACTCCATAAATTAATATTATTCCATCTGTATGGATTGATTCACCTTTTTTACACCAGTTTTATACTAGAATGATCTATAAAAATTCATACAAGGATTCCAAACTACACTACTAATTTGGGTACAATGATTAAGTTGATCACAATTTGAGTTATTAATCATAGTCTCTTATAAATTAGGATTGGGGCATACACATTCCAATCCAAGTGTTTCAATGAAGAAGAAAACTCTAGGGGTCCTACCCTCTATAGTCACACTTTTTGCACTAGAAAACACAATAATACACATACCAATCAGGTATATTTATTCCTTGTTATTTTATCTATAAGTTCCTTGTCTTTAATTTCATATTTTAATCCTAACTTATAATTAATAAATGATTTATACATGTTTCATTGTAGGTTTTCATGAAACACAGTTTAACATGTGGCTTAATAAGTTCAGGTATAACACTTTTCCTTTTACTATATTAATTTTGATTTGTTACATTATTATAATAAAATGAACCCAAATTTAGGTACATAAATTAAATATTTATCATAAAAATAATACACTCGTGACCACTCCTTATACACACCTATCTCAGTTCAAATATTAAAATCCTCATCTAAATGATCTCTAAAATTATCACTATATATCCACATTTTCAATCCATTTTTTCACTAGAGGCTCATATGATTAAAAAACACTAGGATATATAACTACAAATTGAGAAGAAAACATCTATTCTTCATAATTCTACGTCCACATAACCCTAATAGCCATGGACTAAGTATTAATACACCTCCAAGGTCATATGTTATTATTGAATCACTCAATCACACTAGGGTTACACTAACATATAGCATTACACTAGTCTTTCACACACATCAACATAACATGAGATAAATAAATGGAGTTTGGTCCCTCTTTCGAGTATTGGTATGTATGTATGCTTAACACAAGGGGTATTGAGGTCAAGTACAACTTCAAAAACTAACCCATTTTTCCCAGTGATTAAATTTTGTCCTCATAACCTATTGAGATAAGGTTCCAAGTTAAGAAGAAGGCATAATAACAACTTTCATAATGAATCACACATATTCAATCACACACATAGAGTCAACAGATGAAGGTGCATAGGTCCAAAATTTCATGGATTTATAAAACCCTATCATATTCCCTCATTCCCTAAGGACACCAACATAGGCTAATCCTATCTAATTATAGTGGCTTTATCTCAATTTTAAGAAAATCCTTGTTTTTGATTCATGACATCATCATAAAATCACATAGTTTTACATTTTGAACCTACAATCATGCATCTCTTATTTCCAATTAAGTTGTGTTAGATTACTCTAGGATCTCTGAATGCCCAATATTTCACAAAAAACCTAGGATTAGGTGAGAGTAATATTAACACAATTAAATTTGCATCAAATGCATAAAAAGCTTCATTAATTGATTAGCCAAAAAATACAAAAGAAGTACATTATATAGTGAGATATTAGGTCACCAAAAAAGTAACAACTCAACTCATTATTAGAAAAAACATTAAGTGTATTTACCCTAACTACCTTAATAACCCTAATCAAGCTGAGTAATAAATGTGTAGGTAAAATTGAAAGTATAAAAAATACTACACTAACACCCCCCTAAAGCATAAATTAGGTGGGTAGAAGAATTAGGTCCCAACAACAAGGCATGATGAGGTACCCAAGTAAAATACAACTCCCATAAAGTAGAGAAAAGGAGAAAACCTATAGGACAAAAATTTTCCCTTAAAAGAGAGCAAAGAAGAGAAGGGGGCTAAAAAGTCCCACTATAGTCTATAATTACCTTTCTCCATCTAGTATCCTACAATAGAGTTCTTGAGAGTGATTATAGCTCAAAAGTAAATGCACTAAAGAGTAGATCACTCTAGAATGGTGAATTTGTTTAGCAAGTTCTTGATGGACTTCAACCAAGATATGATTCCTATTCAAGTAATAGTTCTCCTCATGTAAGGTAGGAGGGCCAATTACTTTATATAATGATGGTGTAATGGGATTAGAAGCAACAAAGGATTATTAAATGCCCTAAAACTATGGAATAGACTATTCAATGTCTATTGTGTCCTGGATCAGTATACCTATTCCCTATATTGTTTGAAGTAGACTGGGGGTAGGTTGATTAGGGAATAACTCTTCAAATATCTAGAAAGTGACAAGGAGATGGTGGAGGCGTGTCCCCATCACTACTATATACATTTATATTAGAAGAAGAGTCATCAATATTAGAAGTATGCTCAGGCTCATAAATGTCATCAAGTTTAAGTGAGTTCCAAGAAGAATAATCTAAAGGAGATTCATGAATAAAGTGTGATAAGTTATATAGTATAGTCTGATGATCAAACATTCTCTCTAAAAATATAGTATCATAGTGTAACTCTCTAACATACACTAAATCTGGATTGAACTCAACTCACATGCATGAACCATGGTTAGTGATCTGGTAAATTGATTGGAGATTAGTTTAAAGTGAGGGAAAACTTAAAACATTATTGAATGTTCCACCACTCACTTCAATATAACCTCTTCAATAACCTTTTTATAAGTATTATCACCCAATTATATAGAGGACATGTCACATGGTTCCAATGAACTGAACTCTATCTATGAAGAGGTCATGTGATGTGAAGCACCAAAATCAATTATACATGTAGGAGTTAGAGGTACAACTACAAATAGGGCCCTTCCCTTTGATTTCCACTTACCATTGTATTTACAAATTTAATTTTCCTCAGAGGATTCATGGATTGATGATTCTAATTAGTAGAATTAGGGACATTGATATTGTGCTTCTCAAGAATTTTATTCAGTTGGTTAATCTACTTCTTCAAACATTTGTTTTCATCATGCTTTCCTAAGAAAAACCCATATTTGATCCAATATATATTAGGCTAAACACTAGAAGAAGATGTATCCTTATTTGATTTATAGGTAGAAGGATTTACATCTTTCTATTAATCCTTTTTGTTTTGTTTCTTCTCTTTATTGTGTGAATCCTTCACTTTATTAGCAAAAAGTGCATGAGATTTTGAGGAATTCATTGTGCCCATCTGTATCAAGTTATCTTACTCTTGAGTCAAGTCATTAACAAATTTATCTAAAGAATGCATCTTCCATGTATCTCTAAGAGAAATTTTTGTGACATGGAAAGTGGACACAAAAACATAATAGTATGGACTTGGTTTGGAGAGTCTAAAAATAATAATATTATCATATTTATTTTCTATTCCACATTATTTTAACTATAACATTAGAGATTTGAACTTAGTGAAGAAATATTGTGATGTGTCAAAGCCACCTGAGCTCAAACTAATGAGCTCATTCTCCATTTCATGACCTCTCATCACATCTTACTTCTAAAAGAGTTTTTACAGTGTGGTCCATACTTCATTTGGTGTTTTAGCAAATTCAATGTAAAAATGTAAGGCAAGAGAAATACACAAACTAAGATAACTTTGTGTTTGATCACATCTGTTAAACCATTTATTTTTCTCTACATATATTGTAGGTTCAATTTACTCATTCATAGTTATCCTAAAAGAAGACATGATTTCTTAAACCAAGTAGCACATTAATTTTCCATTCATGAAAATTGAATGTCGTAAGAGGTGGAAATTACCAACAATCCATGATGTAAAAAAAAGGTTGTATAAATTAAATAAGAAATGTAGAAAAAAAAATTACACTATCCACGTAGTTTCCCCCTATAACTATCAAAGTAACCTCCCCTTAAAGTTTAAAATAAAATCATGCTCATATATATGTTGAGAAAATCTGAGAATGTGTCAAGTAATGTATGTGTAAATATGAAATAACTAGAGAGACATCAAGCTCAATCAATATTGTGTCCAAGAGTGTAAAATTGTTAGTTTGAAGGGAGGTTTAGTAGACTCAAGATTACTATCACTATTTAGAGCATGAAAAAATAATCACTTTTGAAGAAGATTACACTAAAATAGAAGTTAGCAATCAAAAGTTATAACCATTTGAAAATTTAAGCTCGCATGAAAAATCTAGGTAGAATTAGTGGTGGAAAACATTTTTAATCGACTTCTTGACAAAAATGTGAGGCCCCTTGGAGTAAAATATTCAAAAAAAATTTATTCAATTTCCTCAAAAAACAAATTAAGGCCCTTTAGAGAATAATTTAAACACTTTTAGGTTAGAAGCAACTAAGGGCTAAATTCCCATATGATCAAGGGCTAAGGGTTAAGATGGGTGCTCCCTTTTTAATTGATGTGATTGATGTGGGAGTGACATCATCCAAAAAAAACACCACTTTTTCAAATGAAGTGTCACACTTCATGCCATTAAATTTTACACTCTCTAGACCATCATCAAAGTTTTTGAGGTGTGTTATAGTCATTGGGATTATGCATCAAGGTTGTTGTTATCCCTTACAGTGGTCTTAATTATCAAGATTTAAAGCACCAAAGTTTTATGTTAGAGTTTTATTCATCATTAAAAGTCCTCGAGGTTTTAAACTACACTATTAGTCAAAAAAATTGACATCGGGGTTAAGGTTTATGTTAGTGGTCAAAAGTTTTGATGTTGGGGGTTTTGACTACGTGGGTAACCTGAAGTCTCAATGTTGGGGGTTTTAATTATGCATGTAGTCAAAAGTTTTGATGTTAGGGTTATGGGTTGTGTATGTAACCTAAAGTCTTGATGTTGGGGGTTTTGATTGTGCATGGATTCTAAAGTCTCGATGTTAGGGGTTTTGACTATAGTAACACCCTAAACTTCCCATAGGTGCAATAAAAGCCCAAAACTTTTATTTGTTTAAGTAGGTGTGAAATTTTCACTAAGTTCAGGAACTCTAGATTTAGAAACTTTATAAAAATCCACCAAAGACCCACCAAGGATCATTATAAACATATAAAAAATTAGAAGACATTTTATCTTGGAGAACCTGATTGTATGAATTTGTGTGAAATCATTGAAAAACCCCCAAAACCCTCCAAAATGGCTAAAATCAAATGTCACAAAACAAGGTCATGTTTAGAACTAAGCCTAGGGTTTTATCACCTTCTGAATATGATGGAACTATCTATTTTGTTATTTGAGACTCTAACTATATAGTTTGTATATATTTTCTTAAAATCCCATAAAAGTTATGAAAAACTAAAAAATTGAGAAAGCCTATAAGATGAATGCAAGAAAGATTTCATCATAGATTTTTAGAAATAATAAAAAACCATCAGATCAATGTTATGATACTCCGTCAGATACTCAAAGATCTTTGAATGTCCAATATTGCATAAAAACCCTAGGATTAGGTGAGAGCAATATTACCACAACAAAAGTTGCATCAAATGCATAAAAATCTTCATTAACTAATTATCCAAAAAGTAAAAAGAAGGTACATTATATAGTGAGATATTAGGTCACCAAAAATTAATAACTCAACTCACTATTTGAAAACATATTAAGTGTATTTCTCTTAATGACATTAATAAACCTACACGATCTCACTAACGATTGTGCAGGTAAAACCAAAAGTAAAAAAATTCCTACACTAATAAGCTGTATTCTTTTGGTGCTTTCCATTTTATCATATTTTTATATTTATCAAGTTCAAAACAAAAAACACTTAATTTATGCTTATTTTATACATTATGATTTTACACAATAATTTATCTAATTAGGATTAAATATCTCTTAATCCCCAAATATCTCTTAATAGGTGTCCAATTTTGACATAAGTGTATAGTGACCTAAAGTTACCTAATTTTTAAATGAAATGAATCCTAATGGCTAGCCTAAGTGATATTATATGATATATTATCCTAATAGGAGTGGTATATGTATACACATAATATTTTCAAACTTTTATTAATTACTGACACTTTGTATCTTGTAGGAACCTGTCGAGTCTCAATATATCTAAGTACATGCCTTAAGGGGTGCATTGGAAAAGGGGTGGGTATACCATTGGTGCTTCATAATATTTTTGTCCCTTTTTCCGCTTTCCATCTACACACTTGTATCTTAAAACCATTTACCCTAATCTTATTCTTCTCAGTCTTATCCATTCCAAACATTTGTCATTTCTTTATCCTCCTTATTCTTTCCTTGATCCCCTTTCACTAGTTGATTGTACTAGGTTGATTGGGTTGACCCCGTATAAATTTTAACCTCTGATTACTATATAGGGTCGACTGGGTCAACCCTATACTATTTAGGGATATTTTTCACTTGGATTTTTGTTATCCCTTTGGTTAACCTAGCTTGAGACCTAGTGATTTATCTCCCCAAAACATACAAGGTTGACCCTATACATCTGACATATTCAAAAGGATTTAGGGAAAGATCCACCTGTATATACAAGTTCATTTCCAACCATTTGTGAAAATAAAAGTGAAGAAGAATAATAAAAAATAAATATCTACTTATTGATCATTCTACTTGAGGAATAAATCTTAGGGTTCCATACTTTCTTTGGAGATATAGATCTTGTCTTGTGGATAAGTATTTTGGATGCATAGATAGGTTGTTAGAGTTCCATACATTCTTTGGAGATATAGATATTGTCTTGTGGATAAGTATTTTGGATGCATAGATAGGTTTTTTAGCCTATATCTTATTTATCTTTGTTATCCTCACATACCAAAACAATTTCTTGCAAAGCACCTTGGCCAAGGGAGAGATTGAGGCTTGATGGGTTCATCTTCAAGGTAAGTATTTCTAACTTTATTTATACTTTGTAAGAGTAGATAAATAATGTAGTTGTGCTTCTCTTCCATGAGTATATGTCTTCTATGAATGTTTAGTTTAGTTTTTTTTCTAACCTCCATTTTGTGCCACAAGCTTTGGTGTGCACTAGATTATATTTAATTTATTTTTTATTAGAATAGAGTGAATATCAAACCTAGGACTCTTTTAGGGTTGTTGCATGATTGTGTTAGACTATAAGCTTTGGAACCCTTCCTATCATTGTGTATTGTGATAAGTGATCCCCTAATAGGGTCTAGAATATCTCCATATTGGTCATGCTCTCACTTAATAAATGTATTCCCAATCGAAAGCGTAGGTATGATCTATCTTCTTCGAGCCAAGATTGATTTATAGACATGATGTATTTTTTTTGATTGCATACATTCTAGGAAACCCAATGTGAACTAACCCTTATAGGATTATTTCATTCTTTCATCATTATTTTTATCATATATTTGCCATATTGGGTCGACCAACTCCAATTTTTGTGCATAGGTTTTTAGGTACATGCTATTGGATCGACTTAGATGACCCAGTACAACTTTATAGTAGTTTAGACATCTAGTTTAGACTACTAGGTCAACCTAGTTGACCCTATACTTTTTTAGACATCAGGTTCAACATACTAGGTTGACCCAATCGACCTTACATTCTAGGCACTTAGTAATAGGTTTTTGCATAGCTTGATCAACCTAGTTGAACTAGTTAGTAAAATTTGCAAGCATATATCAAGGTTCTTGAATAATAATATTAATTATCTACATATTTGATCCACCAATGTTCCTTTCTATCTCTCTATCTCTTTCTTTACAGTATTTGATTTTATAATTTGTAGTCTTTAAAACTGCCTTTACATAGTCAACTAGATCAACCATGTCAACCCAATTTTGTGTTCTATGTACTATCTAGATAACTAGGTCAATTCTGTCGACCCTGTTTATTTTCAAACCTTGCTTTTTTAGTATAAGATCAGCCCTATCAACCTTGTTTTGTATTTTATGCATACATTTTGACTATATCAACTTGTACCTTATTTCAAAGTTGGGATTAATTTTATATGCTAGTAATTAGCTCACACTTTCATTTCTTGTTGCTTTCATGCTTAGAATAGATCACATATTATAATTAGGAGGTTTTTGATTAACCTTTTAATTTCACTATTTATATTTTATGCACACATGACCAAAATTAAAAAAATATAAACAAGCATTTTAACATTTGATTACCCTAGACCAACCTACTTGGATTTCATCACTAAGGGGGAAGTTGACTTGATGTTCTAGTCAAGTATAAAGTGTGGTTAATGGTATATTATGACTAAGCACCCAACACCATTATTTTTGTGATGTGTGAAGTGAGGGGTAGGACCCAATACCAAGCGTGTATCGTTACCACTACAGATCCCTTTCAACCCAAACTACCTGAAACTATCCTTAGATTGCCTTCTAGTTCTTTAAAACCAACTTCCCATCACATTTAAAATCATATATTAATAATTTTATAAACATTCAAGTTGACGAGTTAGTTAGCTCTGTACTTTTCAATTTGATTGCTTGCTCTTTTCTAAATTCTATTTTTTATTACAAAAAATTGCATTAGCCAGTGTTGGTGCAAGGTTTTGTGTTGTGTGGATCAAATGGGTTGGGCAGCGTTAATCCAATTGACTATTTATTTCCCTTCTATTATTTCTTTTCAAATTACTTGCAAAATTTATCTTGTTTTAGTTCACAATCTGTTATAGGTTTCTTAATTTTTCCTATCTGCTATGCTAGGTCGACCCAATCAACCTTGTACTATTTGTAGGCCCTATTTTCTATCTTAGGTCAACCCAATTGACCCTCTATTATTTATGTCACTTCCTATCTCTTTGTTCTTTTTTCACCTCTTTTTTGTGTGGTTATCTAGTCTTATATCATCATGATGACATCTTTTCAACCTTGTTTTAGTCAAGAACATTACATAATTAAGGATTTAGATAATAACCTCACTTATTTTATTACTTCAGATGAAACTATCCAATTTATTCAATCCACTTCTCCTAAAATAAAATCAATCACTACACCATGTAATGTATTTGAGGTCCTTCGTTGTAATCCTCTTCCCAATACTAATGTTAGGAATCCTCCAACTACAAATAATCACCCTCCTACCAACACTAATAATCCTCTTTCTAACAACACTAATATCCCACCTTCAAAACCTCCTATTGATATAAATCAACTTTTTACACAAGTCATACAACAAATGAACATCATACAAACAACTAACACCTCTAAAATTATGAACATGCAACAACATTTATGCAACATAATTAATCAACCACTTCAAGTCATCATGTCTCAACCAAATCCAAATTTTATCCCTCCTCCTCTTAGAGATGCTAATGGGAATATCATCCCTCAACCTCCAATGAATAAAAAAATTCTTCAACATCTTCAAAATTAACCTTTAGCCCCATTCATTTCATCCATAGATATTGGAAACATTTCTCCAACTATCACATATAATGGGACTAAGGATCGTACTATATTTCATAAGTTTTTTGGTAATCTATATAAGGAATGAGTCCAAGCTAACACCTTTTATACCACCAATATCTTAGCCAATACCCTTGTTGGTGATGACCTTGTATGGTACAACCAACTTCCTAGATATTTTATCTCACAACTAGAGGATTTAGTCAATGCTTTAGTGAAGGAATTCCAACATGATGACCTTCCTGAAAATTACCTTAGGCATTTCATCAATGCCAAAAACTTCCTAATGAATCTACTCATACTTTCATCAAATTATGGAAGTCTCTTACTCATAAATTAGACCATAACATGAATGATGATACTCTTATAATATTATTTTTTACTGCTCTTAAACTTCCCCTTCAATACAAAGTTTGAATCTTTTCACCTAGAACTTTAGAAGAAGCTTTAAACCAAGAAAAAAGGCAAGACTTTCTTAATACTCAAATTTAACCACATCAAACAACTACTAAATAAATTTTTCAATCATTTTCTCATAACATTGATTCATCCAAGCTACCTCAAAATGGAGCATCCAATTCAACCAATTTTAACCCAACCCACCCATCCTTAAATCTAGAACAACTTAAGAGAAAATTGTACCCTCTAAACCCATGAGTTTTGATCTTCCCAACCTCCTCTAAAATGATACAATCCTAATATATTTTTTTGGTGGCATGCTACTATAGGTCATTATCATGAGTCTTGTCGTGATCTTCACCACTTTCTTCTTTATTCCTTACTTGGTCTATATTTCAATCTTGATACTCTCATAAAACAACATTATCAAGACTATCTTAAAGCTTCTCAAATTCAATCTCACAAACCACAAGCACATCAACATAAAATACCTAATAAAAAACAAAAATTACCCCATACCCACCCCTCATCTACTAATGTTTTTCAAATCATAGTTGATCCTTCTTCTTACACCAATAAGTAAAGGATAGATAACATGAACAACTTTAAACATATTTTTTCATCCATTGAATCTCAACCTCTTATGTCATATACACTAAAGGAGTACCTAGTTCAAATGCCTACTCCAAATTATATCATACATGGTCCTCCCTTACATCCTTTATCTCTTCATACCTCTCTTACAACTCCTCTATCACATTTAACATTCCTAAAATCTAACAAACCAACACATTTACCTATCTCTAAATGCACCTACAGACCCAATTCAAATCATTTTAATGGTTTGATATTCCCTCACTCCAACTCACATGTTGGGGCATCTTGTGATGTCCATCCACATGTCCCTTTAGACTTTGGGTCATCTTGCGATGCCCACTCTTATTCTACAATGCATAATAACAAATAAATTTAGCTTCAAGAGACCTTTCGAGACTTATAGACTTGTATTTCACATGCTCATGTTTGATACAGACATTAGTATAGATCTTATTATTTTTGTCTCATGTTTTTGTGCACTTTATTTCTTTTACTTTCACTTTATAATCATCATTATTTCCTTTAGATTCTTTGGTTTTATTAAACATTAAATTTGGCATTTTTTTTCACTTTGGTTCTTATATCTCTCTTTAATTTTTGTCTCTTTATGTCATTCTTTGCCTTTGTAGCTTTATGATTATTTTCCCCCTTATTTATCATTCACCCCATGGGTTTCTCTTTTGTGAGTTTGCAGTATAAGACCACAGATAGGACCTATCCCTTCTCACAAAATTACCATATTTTTTTAGCTCATTTTCTTTCACATACTTTCTTTTTGGCACCCTTATGGGTTTCTCTTTTATGAATTGCTTCAAAAAACTATGGATAGGACCTAACACTCATAAAATTACCATATTTTCATTTTTTTACATATGTGTTCTCAAAATTTAGCTTTTGATTTTTTTGATAGATGGAATTTGCATAACAATCTATGTTAATATGTTTTCCTCCATATACCTCATTTCTTATGATAAGGAATCACATTCTACTGTCATTGTATCCCTTTTTACCCTTTGTCACATTTTTTGCAATTTGAAGTAATTCAAATTATTCCATGTGCCACTCCTCTTAATTTCCTTTTATTTCACTCCACATTGGATAAAACAAGGTCAAAGTCAAGATAACACTTTATTTTACCTATATTTAAGATACTCTTAGAACCCATGCCCTTTAAATTTCTCTCTTAGCAACCAAATCCCAAGTATTCAAATGAAAGTCATCTTTAGCACCCATGTTTAGTTTTCCAAATCCATATAAAGGAGGAATAGAAAGAGCCATCAAGAAAGGTAAAATCCAAATCATTAAAAAATAAAAGGCAATGATATCTAAAAGGTAACATATAAACATTAAAATTCAAATTAACACCAAAAGATATGATTATAAGCACATCTCCTATCTCTAATCAAAGATCAAACTCCATAGTTGGTCTCGCATAGAGTTGAGGTCCATTAGGGTGTAGTAGGCTAATAGATTGGAATAGAAGAATTCAAAAAAAATCTTTGGTGATACCTACTTTCTCACGCAAGTACCTAATCTTCACAGTGGACTGATGGCTCTTTAAGGGGTCCTAAAGAATGGGGACACATTATGGGAAGGTAGTTCCATTTTAATTTACATGTATATATCTTTCATGGGATGATATATATACTCCATTTGTTTATCTAAGACTTGTGTAGCTAAGAGAAGTTCTTTAAATTCCTTACGGTTTAAATTCCTCTTGTTTTGACAAAACTAATTTGAGTGTCTTGACTTCAATAAAGAGTTTTTATACCTTAGTTTCTCCTTCATTCTCCCCTCCACCCATTTAATTTCCCCCCTTGATAGGCAAATTGTGATTCTAAATTTGTTTTCCCTCTTCTTTATTTCCTTCTTCTTCACCTCTTATAAACATGATATCATTACTTTGTTTCATTTTATCTATCCTTAGAGCAAAACAACATGTTTGAGTAACTATGGATTACCCCCCTACACCATTTATTTACCACACCATTTCATTTTCATTATATTTTTGAACAAGCACTAATTTTGAGTCTTCATCCTTTAGAGCTTTTTATTTTCATTTCTCCATTATGTTCTTGTTTGATTTTTGTGAACTTCCCTTATCTTACATATGACATTTGCCATTATTACATGTTTCTTTTTATGTATGACTTCTTCATGTTTGTCTTACATTTTGACTTAAATTTTATCTTAACTTATTTATGATTTATTCAACTTCATTTGACATACTTATCTTACATGGAGTTACTTGTCACTTTCTTACATATCTTTATTCAAGTTTTCTTGCATTGATATTTCATTTGCCATTTATGTTTTCTATGCTTTCCAATGTGATTTATTGTGTTCTAAAATCATTTGTCATTAATTTGCCATCATTTGTAATTTATTTGCCATCATTTTTGTCTTTCATCTACCATCAATATTTTTGATCTAGCTTTGCTTTACCAATTCTAATTTGCCCAATTTTCCTAAATCTTTGTCTCTATTATATGCTTATATTCCAGACATTTCAATTTTTGGCTATTTTTTGCACTAATTTCTACATGTTCACCTAGTTTTCCTCACATTATATGTCTTTAGTTCCTCTTGCAATATAATTCTTTATCTACGACATTAAGGTAAGTAAAGGTATGTGTTTTTAAATTTTGTCCTTTCATTTATCTTATTTTCTACGTATTGTACTTTACTTAGCATCAATGTTGTGTGTTATCATGTTCTATCTTGAAGCACCATCCTAAATTGCACTTACATGACACATGATGACCTTTGAGTAGGTCATATGTGTACACATAATATTTTCAAACTTTTATTAATTACTAACACTTTGTATCTTGTAAGAACCCATCGAGTCTCAATCTTTCTGAGTGCATACCTTAAGGGGTGCATCAGGATAGGAGTGGGCAGACCATTGGTGCTTCATAAGATTATTGTCCCTTTTTCTCCTTGCCATATACACACTTATATCCTAAAAACATTTACCCTAATCTTATTCTTTTTAATATTACCCATTCCAAACATTTTTCATATCTTTATCCTTCTTATTATTGCCTTGATCCCCTTTCACCAATTTATTTTATGAGGTCAATTAGGTCGACCCTATATAATTTTTAGCCTTTGATTACTATACAGGGTTGAGTGGGTTGAACCTATACTATTTAGGGATATTTTTCACTTGGATTTTTATTATTCCCTCAGTCGACCTAGCTCAGGACCTAGTGATTTATCTCCTAAAAACATATAGGGTTGATTGGGTTGACCCTGTATAGACAACATATTTGGAAGGATTTAGGGAAAGATATGCCTATATATACAAGTTAATTTACAACCATTTGAGAAAATAGAATCAAATAAGAATAAGATTGAATGAACATCTACTTATTGACCATTATACTTAAGGAATAAAGCTTAGGGTTCCATACTTTCTTTGAAGATATAGATCTTGTCTTATGGAGAAGTCTTTTAGATGTAGATATGGGTTGTGTAGCCTAGATCTAATTTATCTTTGTTATCCTTAAATACCATAATAATATCTTGTGAATTAGCTTGACCAAGGGAGAGATTGAGGCTTGATGGGTCTGTCTTCAAGGTAAGTTTTCTTAACTTTATTTCTCCTTTGTAAGAGTAGATAGATAATGCAATTGTCTTTCTCTTCCATGCATTAAGATTCCATATACATTAATGTGAGTATATTTTTTCCATGCATGTTTATTTATTTATTTATTTTTAACCCCCACTTTATGCCACAAGATTTGGTGTGCACTAGATTATATTTAATTTCTTATTTATTAGAATAGAGTGAATATCAAACCTAGGACTCTTTTAGGGTTGTTACATGATTTTTTTAGACTATAGGCTTTGGAACCCTTCCTAACATGGTGTATTATGAAAAGTGATCCCCTAATCAAGTCTAAAAAATCCCCATATTGGTCATGCTCCTGTTTAACAAATGTATTCCCAATAGAAAGTGTAGGTATGCTCTATCTTTTTTGAGCCAAGATTGATTTTTAGATATGATGTATTTCTAATTGCATATAGTATATATACATGATCACTCCTAATTATAAACTCACCTAGCATTCATACCAAAGAGAATTCAAATGAGTAAAGCTTTCCTATTTTATTCTATTCTCATATTAGTCATAGGAATAACACACCTACAAGTCTAAATTACTAAAGGAGTAGTCAAAGAGTGTGTTTTGCCAAGTTATAATAAAGGTCACTATTTTACTTGCTTTCCACATATTTCACCCTTGTACACACATAAGCCAACACATTAGGGGAGAAATACATTAGTCTAAGGTCCTCTTCAAAGTAGTGGATATGTAGGAAACACCCACTAATAGAAGGGTTTTTAGGGTTAGCTTGAAACCATGATCCCATTAACCCATTTTTACCAAGGTCATTATGAAGATGGTGAACTAAGGTTTTGTTCATTTTAAAAGGAGTGATAATCCATGACCCATATTTTAATATACTAAATAAAAGATGATGAGGAACCTAGAAGCATCTAGGTGGTCACATCTAATTTTAGTAGGTATTTTGTACTAGATACCTATGTCTGATCCATATAATAACATGAACACAAACATTCCAAGCTGATGTAAGTGTCTGAGGCTATAAAGGCACTTAATCCATAATTTGGTGATTGTTCCCTAATATTTTTCTAGTTTACTTCTTGCTTGTTCTAGATCCAAATCTATATTAGCATCAAAACTAACTTACTATACTATTTTTTTATCATTTAAATATCTAGCATAGTTATATTTTCTATTTTTAACATATCTCATCATAATAAATCTAGTATATGTTCTATTTGAGTTTTGTAATTAATTGGTTTATTGTATATCTATTTATCACCATTGTACTTATTCATCTACATATTCTTAACCATATCTACCCCATATTAGGATTCATATCCAATTTAGGGTTAAACATTTGGTAAACCCAATTTGTGTGAATGAAAAAAAATTATTATCTATGGCTTTGAAGCCTCCTAAGGTTTTATCTTGTTGTGATAGATTTTTAGATCTCAAACTTTACCCTAGGGTTTTACCCTCCTCTAGTCACAAGGGATTCATGTGCATATGCTTGCAAGTGGTTTCTTCTTTGCCAACTAAATTTTGGACTCCAAATATATCCATTTAAAAATTTCTTAAAGGTATTTTCTACTTAAGTTGGTATACTAAAATCCTCTTTTTTCACCAAAAATCAGTACAAATTTCTCAATTTTTACAATTTACTATTTTCAATAAATATTGGCATAAAATGTGAATGGTGTACTTATTTTTCTAATTCATTTATAGGTTTCATAAAAAATAATATTTTATTCAAAAAAATATCTTAGATCTTTGAAATAAATTATTATTTTATTGAAATTATTGATTCTTTATTGGAAATATTTATGGTTTTCCATATGAAGCATTATGCATTATTTAGCTAATTTCTGATTCATAATCTAGATAAAATTTCAAAATTTTTAGAGGTTTTTCATCTTTTTGTTTTTATAGATAAAAACCTATTTTTTCCAAAATATTGTACATATTTTTTGAATTTAGCATTTTAATTTTTTAGTAATTTTTGACCTATAAGTGATATATCATACTTTTATTTCCCTATTTTTATTAAAAAGCCTATTTTAGATTCCCAAATTTATTATCCAATCACTTTATATTGATTTATCTTTATTTGGCAGATTATGGTGACCCTGCCTTTTGGTCTTAAAATCCTAGTTGACCTAGGGTTTCATGATTTACTATTTTCTAATTATGATTGTTGATTTCAAAGTGTTAAAATTTTAAAATTAAGAAATTTTCATTTTCCAAAATCATATTCAAAATGGATACATCTCTTAGTTATTTCATTATACAATATATAATGGTAGTTGTTACTTGTTATGTTTCATGCATGATTTAATCAATTATGGCTATAAGGGGTTTAAAATATAATCATTTAGAAATAACAAAATCATAGAATGATCCTAATTGAGATAGAATGCAAATTTCTCTTTACCAATCTTGTTGCAATAATATTGAACCTCTTTCTCCTAACCCTAAATAGGGTGATAGCTACCATCCCTCTAAGTAGGTCCATGTTATCACCTCTTCAAGGGGTAAGTTAGATGATATGTATGCATATTCAATCTAAGATACCTATGGTTTGTGCTTGTGAAGCCCTAAAAGATCAAATCACAAGTATGAGAAAATCAATACAAGAGTTAAAAAATTAGATTAAAAAATGCCTACAGAATCCAATGCACATTATTGTTAATCATGTTTTTGCATCCTCATATACCAATGTTGTTTTAAACAAGGTTTTTTTATCCAAATTCAAAACTACAAAAAAACACATATAAAATAAGTGATCCAAATATTATAGCAAAAGTTACCAAGAGACCAAGTGAAATCCGAAGAGAAATTATTTAAGATAAAGTGATCAAATTACCTCTTCCACATCCTATAAGGAGATCCAAATACTACTTTGTCTATCATATAATGCATGGGAATTAGATAGATTGTTGTTTTGTAGTACAGAACAAAATACAAAGTCTCAAATATAGTGGTGATCTTATAATTGATGCATCACTCAAGAAAAAAATTCACATTATGAGTACCTCTCCTAAAACACATGTACCAAAATAACATATGTGGGTACCAAAGAAAAATTTAGAGCAAAAACAATTTCCAATATCAAACATAGAGAAAGAAAAGGTTCAAAAAGAAAAATCAAGCCAAGAAAATGTTACAAATTTACCTCTAAATAATAATACTTAGTTTTCTAAACAATTTAGTTTTGGAATAAAATAATTACAAAAATTTGGTTATCATGGTCAAGGATTGGGAAAACATTCCCAAGGCATCACTCATCCTATTTCTACATATGATCAGAATGACCATTAAGGATTGGGATATAATGTAAATACAAATGCAAATCATTCGAAGATACATTTGGCTAATGCACAAGAATAAGAACCTAAAAATGAGAACAAGTCAAAAAATAAAGCATAGATAGAAAAGATACTATCACAAAAAGAGCAATGGGCACATCTAATATTTACACTAGGATTTCTAACTAAAGAGGTCAAAAATAAAGAGACACTTGAAAAATATAATGTTCCAAATATGGGTATAAAAGAGGGAACTATGAGTCTTTCTTCAAATCATGCCATATTCACTATTCATATATATGGTAAATAGTATTTAGATGTATAATTTTACAAACTATGTTTTGATCCGCTTGGTAACTTACCACATAATCTATTTATATCTATAGGAATTGGTACCTATTGATTAAATCCATCACTAAAAAATGAGAAACCAAATGTGGATAAATGCAAACTAGAGATGCCAAGTACAAAATTCCAAAAAGAGCATGATTCACTTTATGATTATACTATGCACACATATGACACACATGATATGGGGCCTCTAAAAAGGCATATCCTTGATGATATCCTTGGGTTATAATGACACTTTTCCTAGTCCATAACACCTTTCTAAAAAATAAAAAAAAATGAAAAAACTTCAAAAATTCTATTAGCTTCTTGACATCTATGTTGTTAGTTCCATGTTGATGGATAACATATTAGTTACTTCTACATACACATGTGTTTAACACTTATATTTGAGTGTGACACATGAATATATAGAAACATGACATATCGACTTATGGATGTTGGGCCTTACTCCTTCTCATGTCACTAGGATGTTGGGGGAATCTACCTTTTTTGATCATCATCATTAAAGTTATATCATTCTTTGGTCACTTTACATTATCATGTTTGAGCTAATATATACTTACACATGCCTTTATCCATGCTTATATATTATATAGTGTAATTGATATGCAATGCATTTAATATTTTTTACTAACATATATGATCTATGGGCTACCATGATATATTTATGTTGGTTACTTATGCTTTCATTTATGTACTTCCTTCAGTGTCTTATGTTGCTATTGTATTTTTTATTGAGTATTTGAATATGCTCTATTGTTTAGGCCCTTGTGCCTTTATTTTCTTCTCATGTCATTAATTGTCGTATGGACATTTGAATATGTCATTCTTTCTTTTATGGATATTTGAATAAGTCATGTCCATTTGATTGCGTAGCATTTGAACATGCCCATTATTTGTAGTCTCCTTGGACCATGGTTTATTGATTTTCTTTTGAGTGATCTTATGTGTGTGTTTTATTGATTGTTGAACTTGTATTATTACTATTTAAACCTTATTATGATCTTTATCATGCATTTTAGGCCTTGATGTGATCTTATTCTATGCATTTAAATATTATAAAATTAACTAGACATATTCTCGTATATGATACATGGTTCATTCATAATTATATAGTTATCTTATCCTTTAAAGGTGACATAACTACTACTTTCTATTCTTGCCTCACCTCAAAGAGGGGCATATTAGTGGGGGCATATCACTGGGGTCATTTCATAGAGGCATGGCTTGTATGAATTTATGGTTTCATATATCAGTGGGGGTATGTTGTAGAGACATGGCTTCCACACATTCACAGTTTTCAAATTCAGTAGGGACACATTTTAGAAACATGTTTTTTGCACTTACTCAATATGAAACATACCCATATTATAATGAGGGATTATTTTGGAAACATGTCCTCCACATTAGCATTTATATCAGTTTTTAGATTTCACCAAATGTAGTGGGGGTATTTTATGGTAACATGTCACCGACATTTGTTCAAATTACTAAATTGGCCAAAGCACACAATTATATGATTCAAATACACATTTGTGGCAGAATTTTATATATTGGTACCATTATTATACACAATTTCAAAATGAGACATAGCTAAGGTGCATATGTTATGTAATGTACATCCAATATTGAAAAATCCAAATCAGTTTCAGATTTAGAACACTTCTATAGAATATCATCACCCACTAGGTTGGACTTTTACAAACTATATTGAGCTAATCTACTGTAGTAATTATTTCACTCTTTGGTATGGTTGAGGTGATTAAATTACTCAATCTTTTCAAGTTTGTAGGTTGGACTTAATTGTTCATCCAACCTCACTAGTTTTTTAGTATGAGTTGACTTGGTTTACTTGTGCTCACCAGGTTATAAGTATGATTGGGTTGCACAGTTCAACTAATATTAACTTCCATGTGGTAATCCATTTTTTCTCCAAATTTTTAGGCATGTATATATATATATATATATATATATATATATATATATATATATATATATATATATATATATATATATATATATATATAGACACACACATACATACATATATACATATATACATATATACATACATATATATATATATATATATAGACATATATACATATATGTATATTAGTATATATGTGTATATATATATATATATGTATATATATATGTATATATGTATATCCTTAGGTACATGCACATTCTAGATTTGTATTTATCCTAATCTTAGTTTCAGTCATTCATAATGATACATCTTTTAAATAAAATTGCCAAAAGGTAAGATAGTTACATCAATACACATGTGTACTTATAAACCTTTCTCTTTCAATTTAAATCATTTAAAATGATTTCAATTTTAGATTATATGCAATAATTATATATTGTAACATGCTCTTGGTTGTAATTTAGTCACCAACAAAGCACTCAAGTTGGACTTAAATAATTTCATTACTAGATTAAACTAATAATTGTTAGGAACTACTGAGTACGATTGATTACTTTTGTGTAAGCAAATAAACACAGAATTTAACCAAAAGTAACAAGTAACTAGAAATCAGAATCAACAAAGAACATGAGATACAAGAAACAATGAAAACTTGTATTAAACTCTTCCAGAATATAATGAAGAAATCACACTCTTCCACACTTCTTAGGTGTATAGTATTTCTCTCAAGAGTTCTCTCTCTCAACCAATTACTACAGTAGATCTCCTTGATCTTACACATGTTGTAGATCTAATTGATCTTACTCACAAATTTCTTGGATGAATACAACATTCCCCATGGGTCTCTTAAATAGGATCTAAGGCATACAATAATTAAAAACACATACCCAATTATAATAATTAGTCTTCACATGCAAACACTCAGACCACCTAAAATTAGATGAGTCTAATTTTGGAAGCGCATGCAATCGCATGCACACACACAGGTGACCAATGTCAGTTGCTGTCGGTCTGCATATGATCAACGTCAGCTGATCCCTGACTAATGTTAGCAGCTTCTGTTCCATGCCTGACTGATGTCAGTGACACTGCTAATGTCAGTTACTGGTAAAAGCCCAATAACCTCCACAAGAGCTCAACAGTGAAGCTTTTAGCTCCATAACTCAACAATCTCCCACTTAGAGATAAACAGCTACACTTGTCCCTATACAGCAACATCCTCTGTCTTGTTTCTTTGGTTTGCATCTCCATCTTCAAAATCAATCTTGAAGACCGACAAAAGTTGAATGAAGACTCAACTTCTCCTTTGTTACCGGCTTTGTTAACATATCTGTAGGGTTCTTATTCGTATGAATCTTTTCCAGCTTCAACTATCCATCCTTCGATACCTGTCGAATGAAGTGGTACCTAAGCTGTATATGTTTGGTTCTTGAATGAAAGGCTGAATTCTTTGCCAAATGAATTGCACTTTGACTATCGCTATACAATCTGCAACTCTCTTGCTCCTTTCCCAACTCTTCCATGAACTGTGTCATCCATATCATTTCTTTACTAGCCTATGTGACTGTAATTTATTCTACCTCTGTAGTAGACAAGGCAACAACCTTCTGCAATTTTGAAATCTAGCTAATCACCGTTCCACAAATAGTGAACACATATCTTGTGGTGCTTCTTCTTCCATCTAAGTCACCGGCCATATCCGAATCTACATACCCATGTAGAGAAGTGCTTGACCCTGCATAACATAAATACCTGCTACTGGTCCCTCTCAGATATCTGAGAATCCACTGAACTACTTTCCAGTGTTGCTTTCTTGGATTGGCCATAAACTTGTTGACAACTCCCACTGCTTGGGCAATATCAGGTCTGGTACATACCATAACATACATTAAGCTCCCAACTGCTGAAGCATATGGAACTTTGCTCATGTACTCAACCTCATCACGTGGTTTAGGACACTGTTCTTTGCTCAACTTGAAGTGTCCAGCCATAGGTGTGCTTACTGATTTTGCATCTTGCATATAAAACCTCTCCAAAACCTTATTCACATAATCCTCTTGAGATAAAATCAGCCTGTGATTTTTCCTGTCTCTCTTATGCCAAGGATTTTCTTTGCTACTCCTAAATCCTTCATGGCAAATGTGTGAGCTAATATTACCTTTAACTCAGTAATTTCCTACATGTGTGAACCTGCAACAAACATATCATCCACATATAATAGCAGGATAATATAATGACCATTATCCAATCTGGTAAAATAAACACAATGGTCAAATTGACATCTACTGAAACCATGCTCAATCATAAACCTGTCAAACCTTAAATACCATTGTCTTGGAGCCTACTTAAGACCATATAAGCTTATCTTCAACCTGCACACAAGTTTCTCCTTACCTATGACCTCAAAACCTTCCAGCTGTTCCATATATATCTCTTCATCTAAATCTCCATGAAGAAACGTTGTCTTAACATCAATCTGCTCAAGATGCAAATCCTCAATAACAACTAAAGACAATAGAGTCCGAATAGAAGTCATCTTTACTACAAGAGAAAAATTTTCACTAAAGTCAATACCTGGTTTCTTTGTAAATCCCTTTACTACCAACCTGGCCTTATGTCTCATCTATCCATTCTCTCCTTCCTTTAACCTGTATACCCATTTGTTTTTTAGTGCTTTCTTTTCGGCTGGAAACTCAACCAAATCCCATGTTTGGTTCGCTTTCAAGGAATCAATTTTATCACTCATGCCATGCTCCCACTGTTTCCTGGATTCTATTTGCATTGCCTCATCAAAACTTTTTGGTTCTCCACCATCAGTTAGCAATACGTAGTATAAAGAAGGGGAACATCAAATTGGAGGTTTACTTACCCTTTTTGACCTCCTTATGGGTGTCTGAGACTCATCCATAGCTTGTTGTCCACCCAAATTCTCTGTCAGTGATCGATCTCGATCATCTTTTTGTCTGTACCTGACTGATGTCAGTTCTACCCGACTGCCAACATCAATTCTCTGACCGACGTCAATCTCTGTGTTTTCTTGTGACTGATGATTTTTATCTGCGAGCTCATTTTGGATCATTACCTCATCCAAATCAACATTGCCCTGCTCAAAATTATTTAGCCTCTTGAGCTGATCACTGTACATCACCTTTTCATTGAAAACAACATCACAACTTTTGATTATTTTGTTAGTTCCTAGATTCCACAATCAGAATCTGAAATCCCTAGAGCCATAACCAATAAAAGTGCACTGCATAGATTTAGCATCCAGCTTCTTTCTATTTTCTTTATCAACATGCACAAAAGCTTCAGAACCAAAAACTCTGAGAATTGAAAGATCTACCTTTTTACCTATCTAAGCCTCTTCTGGTATTCCACCATCTAGAGTAGTATATGGTCCTCTTTTAATCAAGTACACTATAGTATCCATAGCTTCTGCCCAAAACTTTAAGGGCAAACCAACATGCAACCTCATACTCCATGCACGCTCCATAATTATTCTATTCATCCTTTCAACAACTCTATTTTGCTGAGGTGTCTTTAGAACCATCCTTTCCCCGCATATTCCACTCATAGAACAGTAACTATTGAATTTATTGTTATAGTACTCACCACCATTGTCAGATCTAAGGCACTTCAATCTCAAACCTATTTTATTCTCAACCAAAGCTTTCCATTTCTTAAATGTGTCAAAAACATCAGATTTCCTCTTTATGCAATAGACCCATATCTTTCTTGTAGCATCATCAATGAAAGAAACATAATACTATGATCCTCTAATAGAAGCTACCTGAGCTGGTCCCCACACATTTGTGTGAACAAGCTCTAACCTGTACTTCTTCTTTGTTGACCCAGTCTTAAGAAAGCTCACTTTCTTTTATTTTCCAAAAACACAATCCTCACAAAAATCTAGATCTATGCTTTTCAAATCTGAAAAATTACCTTTTGACTTAAAAACATTCATTCCCTTCTCACTCATGTGACCAAGCCTATAGTGCCACATCTTTACATCTACATCTGAAGTAGATAAAATAGAAGGTGAACACTTAGTAATACAATTACACAGATAAAGAGTACCTACTCTTTTACCTCTTGCTAATAAAAGTGCACCCTTGGAAACTTTCCAAGATTCTACTGTGAGAGTTACTGTGCAACCCTCATCACCCAACTTCCCTGTAGAAATTAAATTCCTCTTCAAGATGGGTACATGCATGACATCTTTCAACACCCATGTGTTGCCATTCTGCAATTACAGCTGCACTTTTCCTTTGCCAATAATTTGACAAGGCTCACCATCCCCTAAATAAACTTTTCCAAAGTCTCCATGGACATAATCATTGAAAAATTCTCTATTTGGGGTTGCATGGAAAGAAGCACCAGAATCTAAAACCCATGATTCTACTTGACTATCCAAAGAAAATATAAGAGCATCCTATGCAACAATACCTGCAACATTTGCTTCTTTATTACCTTCTTGCTGATTTTTTTATTATCCTTCAACCAACAGTCTTTCTTTGCATGTCTTTTCTTTCCACAATTTCAACAGGTTATTCTGCTAGATCTGGATCTGGATCTCTTACCTATTTTTGACCTTGATTTTCCATGCTTGCTCTTCTCTCTTTGCCTTCCCCTACTTTCAATACTCAAAGCATTACTTGATGTTTCACCTGTGCTTTTCTTGCAAATTTCTTCATTCAAGATTACATTAAAAACATCTTCAACTTTCAAGGTATTTGATGCAGATGCAGTATTACTTACTGTCATTACCAAGCTGTGCCAATTTTTAGGTAAAAAATAGAAGATCAAGAGAGTCTTAACTTCATCATCAAAAGCTATTTTGATTGAATTCAATTGATTTACAATTTCATGGAAATCATTAAGATGACTATATACAGATCCACCTAATAGCATTTGCAAACTAAATAATTGCTTCATAAGATATACCTTATTCAAAGATGAGGGTTTTTCATATAAGTTTTCTAGAGTATCCATTAACTCTACCGTTGTCTTTGCCTGTGATAAATTAGAAATTACAGAAGATGCCAAGCTCAACCTTATAGATCCAAGAGCCTTTCTATCAAGAACATTCCATTCTTCATCTTGCATATCTGTGGGCTTGCTGTCAACTCCACCCAATGATAAAAATAGATCTTTTTGATACAAATAATCCTCTATCTGCATCCTCCATAATTGATAATTCTTGCCATTAAACTTCTCCATTCTTAGCTTACTTTTTTCTGCCATTGCTTTGCTCCCACTCAAATAGAAACCCCTATGAGTGACCTGTAATCAACACACACTAACCCAATCTGATACAACTTGTTAGTGAACCCAAGCTCTGATACCACTTGTTAGGAACTACTGAGTACGATTGATTACTTTTGTATAAGCAACTAAACACAAAATTTAACCAGAAGTGACAAGTAACTAGAAATCAGAATCAGCAAAGAACATGAGATACAAGAAATAATGAAAACTTGTATTAAACTCTTCCAAAATACAATGAATAAATCACACTCTTCCACACTTCTTAGATGTACAGTATTTCTCTCAAGAGTTATCTCTCTCAACCAATTACTATAACAGATCTCCTTGATCTTACACACCTTGTAGATCTAATTGATCTTACTCACAACTTTCTTGGATGAATACAACATGCCCCATGGGTCTCTTAAATAGGATCCAAGGCATACAATAATTAGAAACATAGACCCAATTACAATAATTAGTCTGCACATGCAAACACTCAGACCACCTAAAATTAGATGAGTCTAATTCTAGAAACGCATGCAATCACATGCACACACATAGGTGACCAACGTTGGTTGCTGTCAGTCTAAATATGATTAATGTTGACCAATCCCTAAATGATGTCAACAGCTTCTAGTCCACGCCTGACCGATGTCGGTGACATTGCTGATGTCGATTACTGGTAAAAGCCCAACAACCTCCATAAGAGCTCAACAGTGAAGCTTTTAGCTCCAAAACTCAAAAATAATTTCATTACTAGATTAAATGGGGGTAAATTTGGATGATATTTATGAATTATATATAACCTTAGTCTTGTACACTTGGCAAACTTATACTTGGTTGTTCGTATTAGTTTTAAACCTTTCCTACTTTTTCAAGTCTCACATCTTCTCTCTCTTATGCCCCTTGACCTATCTTTCAGTCTGACCAGTCTTATGTTGATGACCCAAGCCTTATATCTTACCTATAATACTTAAAACCTTTTTATCTTATGCCTCTATAATTTTTGAGTATGCACCTATTTTCCTACTCCCTAGATGCTTGCATCCTAGATAGAAAACTACATTTGCATAGGTGTTTAGTTTTGATGCAAGTGTCTAGTAGCCTAAAGTCATATAATTTGTAAATAAAGTGTGTATACACATAATATTTTCAAAATTTTATCATTTAATGATGTTATTTATCTTGCAAGAACCCATCAAGTCTCAATATTTTTGAGTGCATGCCTTAAGGGGTACATTGGTAAAGGGGTGGGCAGACCATTGGTGCTTTGAAAGATTTTTGCCCCTTTTTCCACTTTTTATATACACACTTATCTCTTCAAAACCATATTCCTAAGCTTATTCTTCTCTTTGGAACACTCCTTAATCATTTCTCACCTTTTGTCACCCTTTTCCTAGCTTAAGCTCCTTTTAATAGTCTGTTATATGAGGTCAATTGGGTTGACTTTTTACTATTTTGGGTAAAATTCATTTAGGGTCTAGGTTGACTCTTGGTCAACCTAGCCTATGACCTAATGAATTTTTCATCCATAATTATACTAAGTCGATTGGGTCAAGCCTTTCGGTCAAAACTTTTGGAAGGGCTTAGGGTTAAATCCACCTATATATACAAAATTATTTCACCATTATTTAAAGAAGAGAAGAAGAATTAAAATTTACTACACATCTACTTATCCACCATTATTATTGAGGAGCAAGCTCAAGGTTTCATACTTTATTTAGAGATATAGATCTTGTCTTATGGAGAAGTCTTTTAGATGCATTGATAGGTTGTGTAGCCTAGAGCTGATTTATCCTTGTCATCCTTACATACCATAACAACCTCTTGAAAAGCACCTTGGCCAAGGGAGAGATTAAGGCTTGATAGGTTATATTGTAAGTATCTAATAAGAGGGGGGTGAGTGAATCAATTTCATAATAATGCATATTCAATTTCAAGCACCATTCAAATAAAGCATACATAAGATATCAATGCATAAGCAAACAATCACACAAGTACATCACAAGATAACACAAGAGATTATGAGGGAAAACATTTTGGGAGATAAAACCCACTAAACCATGCACATGGAATACTATCATATAATGACAAGATTTAACATTTAGTGAAGCACCCACTTCACAAGGAGCACCAACCCCTGCCTAGTTGAGCACCGACCCAACTAGTCTTTTGCAAGCTCTAACTTACAAGGAGGCCCCACCCCCCTAGGCAACCAAGAACCAAATCAGATACCTTGAATATTCGATCATATTAAACACCTATTTCTTACTCTTAAACTGATGATTACCTCCTTTGTTTTCACTCTTTCCTCTTCACTCTCACTCAAATAGCCTATAGGGCTCACTCACTCAATATGCCTCTTCTAGGCTCATTAGGTTCATTGACCCATGTATCCACCTGAATAAACTTAATAAAATATGAATTAATGATATTATTAACCCTATTATTTTCATTAATGACCTACCTATATTTTTTGATTGATCTGTTTTCTTTTCTTAAGTCCTCTCACACATAACTAGTCCAAATAAGCCAATTAGGCCTTACCTTTATACCACACACTTCATCTAACCCATCTTAGTCAGCCAAGATATTTACCATTATTTTTTTACCATTTAAATATTTCCTCATACATGTTACATTAATGATACAAACTCTCCTTATGTTGGTCATAGTCCATAGAGACCAATTTCACTATTAGGCCTGATGAAGACCTAGAGGAATTAGACCTTCACACCCACACATTACACTTAAAACTTATTTGACCACCTTTTACCTTCACCAATGGATGAAAAACATAAAAAAATATTCCAATCTATCCTTTATCACTCCAAAATGGGTCCAAACCACATATAACTCCAACTCATCACTTGAACCAAGCCATTTTAGCCTACTCACCATTTGGCCTAAAAACATAGAAAAGTTTGTCTTACAAAACAAAAGCATACTATCACTTTATAAAAAAAAATTGACATAACACATGAATAAATAATTCATGTCTTCATTAAATTATCCATGTCCATTTTAATTCTTCATTCAACTTCCAATCATCCAAAAACACCTCTGTAACTGGCTCACTTAGTTTTGATCAAACATAGTCAAAGTACAGTCAAGCATCTTGAGTCTCCAAACTTGAATAAGGAAAATATATGACTTCCAATGCCTCTTATGAACCTTTTATACTTATAAAAAATATCCATACTCATTTTATTCTTCAAATATACCAATAAAAATTCCAACTCACTTATGCAAAGTGGTCACTCAAACTGCCTGTAGCCTTCAAGAGCACCGTTATGAACAAATTCTTGTTTAACACTTGAAAGAATGCATCCAAGACATATAATTAAAAAAATGGATTATATGTCTCTCACACACACACACACACACACACACACACACACACACACACACACACACACACACACACACACACACACACACACACACACACACACACACACACACATATCACTATAAATTTTTTATATCACATGTTATAATATTATTCATTGGTATTATAGACCAATCTCTCAGGCCTTTCTCACACAGTGCCAACACAACTAGATAAGATTTTTTGGATTTCATGATTCAAACACTTAACCTATCTCTTATAATTTAATAAATATTTTATAGTTAATTTAGGTCTATAAAAACATCAATATGTATATTTTATACATAACATCTTATCATACAGACTCAAACTCATCGCTTACCTCAAGACACTTGGAATTGTCAACTTGGCTCAAAGACACAGTCATAGTGAAGATGATCCCTAATACCTATAAGATCACTTTATTGACATACAAATCAATTTAAAAGGTCCTTAAATATCATTATAACACTTAAAAACACTAATACATATATTTCTATAAGTAATTATGAAACATATGGATCAACTTCTGTGATACACACCTTTATAGTCTTGACTTACATAGATAAGTCACTTTGTGAGAATATTTTACCCTATGTATGAGCACAAAAAACACTTATAAACCAATTTAAAATGATGAATAATTATTAAAAAAATACCCCAAACCATTTGATCCATCCCTATTCACCTGAAACTCTTCCCTAATCACTTTTTCACTCTACCTAGTTTCTTTCACTATTTTCACTCTTTGTAGATTTAGCGATAGGAAAACTTGTTTGACCAAAATGATTGACACATTGAACATGAATTTAAAAAATAACTCCATATGTCTCAATAAAAATTATTGAACTTCAACCTCCAATGATTTGTATTGATCGACTTGGTCAACCCTGCCTGTAACCATAAAATCTTTAGAAACAATCATTTTTGTATACCTTCTACTTACTTCCCTAACACCCCACTACCACTTAGAGGTGCCTAGATGAGTATTATATAACATAAAATTATCAAACTTTATCAAAAAACATTTTGGGCTAAAACCATTCACATCTTTCCAATTCTCTCCACTATGAGGGTTTTCAAGCACAAAAACCTCCTTACCTTTTTAACATATGTTCATAAAGTTGAGGGCTTGGTTTCTCTACAAAATTATTTTTTAAGATTCTTAGGACCCTTACACAACTACTCCAAATGTATCAGGTCACCATGCAAACTCTATACATTCCAATGAACATCTCAACTTCCTTCTTGAGCTTGGAAACTTTCATTCTACATGCATAGGGAAACCTTTCAACGTGATATCTTGTTTTCTCTTCTTCTTCAGGACCTAAAACTTGGTAAAAACCTTTCACCAACATATTAAAACCTCATTAAATTTTTACATGTGATATACCATCCTGAAAACTCACTTTGATCCTTCATTTGGACATCACTAAGTCTCAATGCACATTAGGTCTAAAACCATTAGTCAAACATGTCACATGATTCTATAAACTCATCTCCTAGAGCCATAATGATCCTTATTTCACTAGAATAGACATTCCATACTCAAATACTTCTAATAATTTCATGATATCATATTTCATAAATGAAATCACAACTTTGTCATTACCTTTGACATCAATTACAACACTTTTACCAACTATATCCCCCTTTGTCATTGATGGTAACCTATTTGTCTCCTTCTCACCCTTTTCCATTAATGATAAAGTGGAATAATAGTAACTAATCTCCCCATAACATTTTTCATGCATTCAAATATAATTTAGGTGATCAAGGTACTCACCTACCTTTCATGCACATGGATGAACAATTACTTCTCCTTTGACATACACATTTTGATCATCTTCTTCATGTACCAAACCTGTACCTTTTTGTTATTTTATTGGGTATCTTGTCTTTGGATTATCACTCACTCTCACTTACCTTATCCTTTGACATATTTACATATATATCTCATAAGATCCCCCTATATCCATACATGAAGATTCAATACATTTTCAGAATTAAGACTTAGTTTAATCAAGTCATCATATCAACTTTTGTGACTTATCTATTGAGATTACATTTATAGTAGACTTTCCATCATGAATCAATCTTGAAATTAGAACATCTTAAATATGTTGCCATTCACATCATACACATCTCTTCAAGCCTCTCAAACTATCTGAGTTAGCTCCCCCTAACTCGATGCTCTACCTAGAAAAAGTCATCTTCAACAAGTTTCCTCAATGGACGAACAATGAAACTTGATGACTCATACTATCCTCACCAAGGTAATAACCATGTAAAATACTTAATTTACAACCTCTATAAGCCTCCTCCATGATTTATACTATTTCTAATCATTTTCTATCATTATGAAGGAACCATTAGCCCTCATGTTACCAATAGGTCTCATGGAGACCTAATCTACATGGATCAACTCCTTATTACTTACCTCTATTCTCTTGGATCAATTTTACCACCTAAATCAGGTTTGAAAAACTTCACAACATGTAAAATTAACTCTTTATAGAATCAACAAGCATTCAATGATCCTTATATCATTCTCCCTTTCTGAAACATCTCATCTACAAGGCATAGACTCAAAGGCAACTTTTGAAACAATAATCTCTGCAATAGGCATTCTCAAAATATTTTCAAGAAACCTAGAACAACTAACAACTTTAGATGACATCAAAAACATTCTATCACATTCCTCTATGACCTTATGAATTCATCTTGATGTATCTAAAACATTGTAACCTTCAAGATACTCTTTAATATGACCAAAGAAATAGTCTTCAACATACTCATAGTCAGACTTTGCTTATGATGTGAAAAAATGAACCAAAAAACATATAAATTGAT